>DWQK01002851.1:0-12429 GCA_018231225.1 Noctuana stator | reverse complement strand
CTGCACCTTTCCACCGAAACACAAATGAATTGCTTCATTTGCTTCACGGCAGACGGGTGCAGCGGTGGTACTTCCTCGGTCGAACCATACAAGTTCTAAGACCTATTAAAATCTGGTGCTCTCCATTTGATCTAATTTGGCCCAGTTCTGACAATGACATCTATGACAAAACCATATATGATCTTGAATTTGCAACAACTATGTGCGCGACAATTTGAAGTTGGTTGTATTCGTAACGTGAATCATAATTATTTAATAAGCCCTAGTACTCGTTTCAACATTTAATTGCTTAAAGCGCAAATTAGTTAGAAAAGTCATTGGTATGGAACTCTGAGATTTGAACGTGGAACTCTCGACAAAGTAGCTCCATTCTTAATCACTGGGCTATCAATGCTTTTGCTGCTGTAAATTAATAATCCATTTAAATACCTCGCGAAATATTTGGGACCGTACCTCATATCATCGAGTGACGTCAGTCCAGATTTACCGACATGACAGGCAGTGAGAGGTGGATCTTATTAAATTACCTTTGCCTCAGTTGCAACAATGCTGCCGTTTGCTGATGAAGGACTGACATTATATCATGTGAAATGGGGAAATGGGGAAATAATTTTAACAATTTATTGAGGCCGTAAAGTTATGGCAATTTCAATAATGCGGGAATTCCTTATAAGCGCCAGTATGACTGTTGTAGTCTATTTATTAATAGCATGTATGAGTATATAGTTACATTAACGCTTTCATGAAGTACCTAGTAAGTTTATGTTGTAAGTTGAGTGCAAGAATTGTATTAGATTATCGAACTCACAATTAGTGCCGAGAAATTAATAATTCAGAAAAAGTACAGCTCAACAAGTTGTCTTTGAAATGAAATATTTCATCAATCTGTAAGCTCGTAACCATGACTGCGCTATTTATCATTCAGTTAAGTACATACCTATTCATCACTAACGATGAGCAGAGAACTAATTAATTTTCACTCTGATAGCGTCATTTGCACCGTTTTTATTTCACTGAATCCGTACTTTTACAGTGAGAATTTAATTCCTTATCCACTTAGAAGCATTCAATCCTTGCTATTTATATAAACAGTAGTCCACCTAAACAAAACAGCAAAACTAAAGGAAGCACACAAAAAGTGAAGTTTGTAGTTTTAAACGAGAGTGCTTTTAGTTAATTAACCGAAAAGGAGATAAAAAGTAAGAACAGCGAAGCGAAAAGTCGGTAATTAACTGTGAAGTAGCGAAGTCGAAACTAGTTGGCAACTTGTACAGCCTTTTGGATGAGTCAACAAGAGCAACCCGGTAGAAGGGTTTACACGAAGCAGCTACGATGAAATATTTAGTTTATAAAGCTTTTCCATTATTACAAACTCAATTGAAGCATTAACAAAGCTTTTTGCTAACGATAGTTCTAAAATTTTACTAGAAGACGATAACAGACACCGAAATTAAATAAACCATTAAATACAATCTAGGAAGATGTTTAGGAAAACATGACAAATTATGATATTATTATTATGGTTTTCCTACGACATTGAAAACGCATTGACGACTAATATAGTTTAGCTGATAGTAAAAATTGACAGTGACCATGTAGTACCAGAAAGCTCGTCAAGAAAGAATTGCTAAGTTTGAATGATAAAACTATAAATATCATAACTGCTACGGCTTCTGTAAGATTCTTTAACTGTAAAATGATGGACCCATTGGGTCCCACGATATTATATTTGATAATAGCCTCAATTTCCTAAATGGGTTACCTCGGCAGGAATCTGAAATGTCCGGAGGGGCGTACGGAATTTAATCAGAGAAAAATGCGGTGTGTGTAAAACGAACTTTCTGCTCGATTTGTATACATATTATGTTCAATATTAGAGTTGTTAGATGGCGGTGAATTAGAATATATGTATATCGGGAAATTCATATTTCAAATTCATCGGATTTATTACAAATTTTAGTTCTACGGTTTATTTATTGCTTTGTTTATGGCAATAATAGTTGTGATACTAATTTTTTAGTAGTACTATACTATGTATATTATACTATATTGGTGGTAATAGTACTTGTACAGTTCGCTATCACAGCCTCTCTCATAAAATGCCATTTCGTCCCTATTTTACTTCATAACTAATTAGTTTGTTATTTAACTATAATTTAATGCCTCTTGTCATTATTTTATTACAGTTATATCAACAATTTTCAAGAATAAGTGCTTCTGAAATTCTGTTTTCATCAAATAATAATTTTTCATAACAACTAAATAAACATTCTCACAAATGGATACATGACATAAAATTAGAACATTAATGCTACATTATTTTCTTCAATAGTGTTTTGGTTAGAAATTTAACTTTCCTTTTAGCTGATCCTGTTTAAACAAGGGTGGATTGCCGACCGCTGTCACACACAAACACACAATTTATCACCCTTTATATTCAAACGACACGTCCCTGCGGCGCATGCCTTTCATCATATTAAAGGATTTCGAGTGAGTTGAAAACATTCCCAACTCGACAGCCTATAAAAACAAACTTTGATACGGATTTCTGTGTTCATAATAAGTATAAAATTTTCCTGATTTACAAAAATTATGATGTCATTCAAGTTTTCCAGATTTTTTGTTTTATTATGTCCGCACTATACCTACCTACCATTGGTTGTGTGTAGTGATAATTACAAGAGATAAAACAAAGATATCGTTTTGGAGTGGTTAGTAAGGACGCCAAATTTAAATAGCCTACCTTCTAGCCATTTATTAACGAGTAGTTGAAGTGTCAACGTCAGTGCATTTATTTCTAACTACCCACTAAACATTGACAAAGATTGAACATTGTATTACTCTGTCAGTTGTACCTATTTGACCTGTATATCGAGTATGTTATAGATTCTGTTATGTTACTATCGATTTTAAGTAAAGCGCCACTGTTTACTTATGGAACGTATAATGGAAAAGCATTATAGTTTAGCGGAGGTTGGGAGCACTGAACTTAGTTGGGATGCAGACAGCGCGCCTGTATCTACACAATTACACATGCATTGTTTATAATTTGAACTGTTACCCTGGAATGAAGACAAAAATGTGTAATCATGGATATAGAAAAGAATGTAGTTTTCTGTCCTAAATGAAGGAACGAGCAGGCAACCTGATCTTAAGTGGACAATCCTACATACGCACGACCTTAAACAGAATAGAAATCTTTCGCATCATAAGTGGACGCTTTGCTAATCACACTGCATGATTTTCCCTTTTAAATGAATTTTAAATTTCAAACACTACTTATATAAAATCGCAAATTTACCCAAAATTCAAGTTGAATGTAATTTAATTACAAGAATTTGTGATAAGAAAGAATATTTTTAAATCCAAAAGTATGAGAGATATAATTCTTTAATTGTAAGTGCTCTCACAGACTCCGACCGTCTCAAAAGGTTCTTTAATCTGAAAACAACCCGCCGTCTAGACACTGGCTGGACATCATTTGTCTAACTTATTTACAACTTGGCGACTCGTTTACGAAAACATTCGTATTGATAACAGCGTCGTTGACTTTCATACCTTTGTTTATTGGAGGGCTTTGCAACGGTGTTGAATATCACAAGAATATGGGTTTCTTGGCCGTAAAGTTTTCGAACAAAAATTATTCCTTAACTTACATTCTGTATATTATGTTTTCGCTGCAAACTCAAATTCTTACTTTATCTGAAATATTAGTGTGGTATAAGAGAAAAATAATTTTTAACATTTTATTTTGTACAGATAAGATGATAAATCTCTCTTTTATTTCTTCATACTCAGATGCATTCTTTTTACGTTTTGTAGATCCAATAATGGAAGGTGTTTAATATTTAAAATGTCTTTGTTATAGGCTACTAGCGGGGCTGAACCGCAGGTAGCAGTGCTATGTGAAACAGGGGCCTCGTACCACCCTCAGTATATGTCAGCCGCAGGAAGATGGACCCCCGATTTGACTACCAAACCCCACAACTGTCTCAAGGACAAGATGGAAATTTTGGATTATTGTAAGAAGGTAAGACGCTATCTTGACGTGACACTGAATTAGGTATTCTAGTCGTAACAGTTTTATTACAGTAATTTAGGTACCGATATAAAAAATATTTTGGAAGCTACCTTCTGACTGTAAATGGAGAGGTCGTTTCTGTTCAACAACCCTCTTATTAAACATAGACTTACAGGTGTTCAATTCAATTAGAATTAAAGGACAAAACTGGCTAGTTAAAATCAGATTTTTAACTACTTCTATGAAGCTCTACGCAATTCTATCATATTTATATCCCTATGTGTCATCGCATCGCAATATAAAGCCGAGAACATTACTGAAATTATAAATTTCATTTTTCAGGTGTTCCCTAGCCACGACATCACGAATATCGTTGAGGCCTCCCATTACGTGAAGGTCAGCAACTGGTGCAAAGTCGGATCTGGCAATGCCGCAAAATGCAAGGTCACCAGATGGGTCAAGCCTTTCCGCTGTCTTGGTATGTATGCAAGCTATTATATCTAAAATCATTGCAGTATTTTCGTATAAAATCTTATGATTTGTTTTCCTTTGTACTATTTACTATCACAATAGTCCTTTCACTGCAATGATTGTTTGGTGGCAGAAGGTCCATTCCAATCGGACGCGCTGCTTGTTCCGGAGAGCTGCCTCTTTGACCACATCCATAACCAGAGCCGATGCTGGCAATTTGCGAGATGGAACGCAACCGCTGGCCGCGCCTGCGCTCAACGCGGCCTCCGTTTGAGGACCTTCGCCATGCTCCTCCCATGCGGCATCAGCCTCTTCTCTGGCGTCGAGTTTGTCTGCTGTCCAAAACATTTTAAAGGTAAGTGTTTTGCGACGACTCTATTGAGATGGTGAAATAAGACTATTTTGACTAGTAATCCAAATGGGTAAGATGAAATGGTAAACTTACTTACCCATTGCCAACTTATTTTAATTAAGAAGTAACGTAGAATCAAACTCAGTTTATAATAATATTCTAATAAATTAATGTCGCTCACAATAATTTCAGAAAACGTAAAAATGCACAAGCCCATGGACGTAGGCGTGCCCGTGAGCCCCGGCGGTGAAGAAATGCTGGCTGCTTCTGCTGCGATGGATGAACGAGACGATGAACTTCTTGACGATGAAGATGCCCTCGCTGATGATGACGATGACACCCTCAACCTGAGCGACGACGACGACGATGACGATACTGACGATGGTAAGATTAATTTAAGTAAAGTTTCTTGTAAGGAATCATAGTAGTTGATATTTAATAAATATATAAAGTCGTAGTACGCTAAGTTCAGTAAGAGTATAATAATTATATTAGGCATGATATATTAATTTGATTTTCCATAATTGCTTCTTACAGACATGGACGCAGATGAAGATGCAGACCTTTCTGGAGACGATGATGCCGAAGACGATGATTATACCGACGGAGACGACAACGCTTGGCCCCGTCCTGAGACCTCCTCCTCGCCATCAACTACCACCAGCACTACGACCAGCACTACGACTACCACAGTAAGGAAATTTGTTATGGATAAAGATCTAGCAGAGAGTTTAGTGTTCCCTTTTCTCATATTATTTTTCTTCTCCATGTGATATACTCAACTAAATGGTTCAGATGCTGAAACGATTTGTCATGTAGGTATTATGAGAATCTCATAGCTCCATTCACACTTTGAATCTAATACTTTTTAATTGAAGAGTCTATCGACTATGTTATGATCTATTCTAATCTATCAGGATTTTTAGAGGTAATTTGTTATTATTCTATAGGTTTCTACTGCTACATCCGACCCATACTTCTCTCACTTCGACCCTCGCACTGAACACCAGAGTTACAAGGACGCCCAGCAACGTCTTGAGGAAACCCATCGTAAAAAGGTAAGTTTCGAAAGGTCATAGTTTCTCATTTCATAATTCAGTAACGCTCCAATTCGTTTCCAATTCAGTCATCTTTAGAAATGTTAATTATTTCACCAAATTACTTTTCAATTCAGTCCAAACTCAACAGTTTTACCAATTCTTAAAACGGCGTAATGAATATAAAATCATTTTTCGTATTCAATGTAATTTCATAAGTTTATTTTTGTTTATGTATGTCATAACTGCCGTGTGAATCCCAAGTTTTTGAAACAATTTTACTAAGGTGACTGAATTTCCTGTATCCAATAACTAAATTATTCAGATTACGAAGGTGATGCGCGAATGGTCGGAGTTGGAGGACCGCTACCAGCAGATGATGGCCACTGACCCTGCTGCCGCCCAGACCTTCCGCCAGCGCATGACCGCCAAGTTCCAGGCTAATGTACAGGTAAAAGAACAATTTTTTTAGTAACATTAATGTCCCTATCATGATCTCCCGAAAACTTTACCAAATGTCAATACTAAAAGCTAACGTCAGAATAACTTGACTACCATGCTACGGTACGCTACATACTCGTAATTGGTACTGATTTTGTACAACATTAATTTAAATTATCTCTTGCAGTCTCTTGAAGAAGAAGGGGTAGCGGAACGGCGTCGACTTGCCGCCCTGCACCAGCAGCGGGTCTTAGCACATCTGGCACAACGCCGCCGCACCGCCCTTGCCTGCTACACACGCTCTCTCCGTGACACTCCACCCAATGTGAGTTTGTTTACTAATTGTCTATGGTCGTCGTAGCCCTACAAAATGTGGACGGGCCGTTGCCGCTCCGTCGACAGAAATTCATCATTTTCTATGTAAGAAACAACCAGGCGTACAACAATTGTAAAATGACGTCTGACCGGATGTCCTGAATGACCTGACCTAAACTGAAATATGAATCTATAAATCTCTATGATCTTAATAAATGCGACGAATGTTCTGGAATTACCTCTATATTTTATGTAAACCTCTATGTAAACCAGGCCCACCGAGTCCAGAAATGCCTACAACGTCTGGTCCGAGCGCTGGCTGCAGAACGAAGTGGTGCGCTGGCTGCATGGCGCCGCGCTGCCGCCGCTGGACGGGAAGCTGCTGCTGCGGAGCGAGCGAGTGCTGCTGACCGGCTTCAGGTATACTAACCTTAATGCAACTGGTACTTGATAAGACAACTTAAGCTACCTCTTAAAAATATCCAACTAACCCATTACAATGATGCTTTTACCCGCATCGAATCAGTTTTGTTAATATTCGACGTTCTGATAAGAAGACAATTATGATCAATATTGAAAAAGGGGTCTACAATATTAAAAAGGATTACAGGTATTCACTTAAACTTGGAACATGTAATTTATTTCATGCAATTTGTTTCCTCCAGGATGCTGACCGAGCCCTACAACGTGCCCTTTCCGCTCTCCGCCGCCGTCCTCATCTCTATGCCAACATTGGAACCGCCATCGAAGATTATGTTCAGGTAAACTCTAACGCACAACAGTTTAAGCTCATAGTCATACTAATATTAACTTTACATATTTACGTATTTAACAACCTACACTTGCCTTGATCTTCTCAATCTACATTTCTTCCATCTTCTGTACAGTCTATGCAATCAAAAGACGACATGGCAGTGTCTTTGATGTCAATGACCCCCGAAGCCGAGGAGCTGCTTCTAGACCGCATTGAAGCCGAAGTGCAGAGGGAACAGGCCGCTCGGGAACAGCTCAGCGCCAAACGTGACCAACGCACTCGTCAACGCCTGGATATCCAGAACGAACGCGCTAGGGTAAGGATTTCTTCTTCTTTTTACATTTCTTCGTTCAACATTTTCGGACGCCTGAAGAATTAGAGATTTGAAAATATCCTGTCTAATTGCTACGAATTAGTAAAGAAACGCGTTAGTAGCCATGTTGGAAATGCTCTGTAGAGCATTGTACATGTATGTACTCTACAACTCTACTGCTTTCATTACACATGAAAATCAGCTTCTCATTAATGTATAGTTAAATTTGAGGTATTCTGATAACTTTGCGTGGAACTTGGTGGTACTTTGGTGGTAACGGCTTTCTATCATATAGTCTCCATGTTTTGGTACTGGCTCTAAGTCATCAGATAAAACAGAAGCATGGATATTGGTTTCAATAGGCGGAATTGTCACTTAACATGCATCCAAAAAAAACACAAACGTTTTTAAAATCTTCTCCTGTTTAGAACTCAGTCACTAATGGTGATCTAAGTTTACGAAACTGATATCTCATCTCTCAGACCTCAAACGGCGTGAAGGAGAGCGAGGAAATGGACGACGAAGCCAGCGAGCCCAGTGACACTGAGGACACAACCACCACCACCCACAGTGCTGCTCCATCACCCTCACCGTCGCCGTCAGTTGCACCTTCCTCCGTTCACGACATCACCACCCGCCCAGCTGTTACCCAGGAGACTACCACCACTGTAAGTAGAAATAGAATAGTTTTTTTTTATGATTAGCGAATTAGCATGCAGGTAATAAGGTGTCTCTGTAATCCATGCCTGCAAACCTTTTTATGGTCCACTGTGGAGTGGAGCACAACCAGGGAAGGCTGGAGCATACTCCATCATGCTGCTCCAATACAGACTGGTATACGGTTAATACGGGTTAGAGGTCAACTTATGTCGAATGTTGTCAAACCACCCAAAGGTTCAACGAGTGTTGATATTAATCGAGACCAACGGCCTAATGTCCTCACATGGAAGCGCGCATTTAATTTACTAGTAGCGGTCACTCACCTGAATATTGAGTTGCTTAATTTGTCAGAGTTAGAGTTATAAAAAATTTTTTAAACAGGAATTGGCAACAGTCGTTACCACTGATACTCCTGAAAGTGAGACAGAGACTGGTGAGATTGGTGAGACTTCCAGCCGACGATCCACTAGCGAGGTAAGCTTCATAAAGTGTTGAGTATATAAAGTGATGAATATTTAAAAGAGTTTGCATCCCATACATACATATTTTTATGTTAAATTAAATTATTCCATCATTCTAATAAAATTCGAATTATGGCTTGAAAAATACGGTAATGAAAGACGGATATTAAGTAAGATATAGTTTTGGGTTGTCAACCAGACCGAGGGCGAAGGCCTGCGCGCAGCCCTGGAACAAGCTGAAGAGCGCGCTCCGCCCCCACCAGCACACGCTCTCAAGCATGAACTGCAGCACACTCAGCCTGTAAGTATATACCTATGTATTTTGTGTATTTGTGCGTTTCTTCGTCGAATAACAGCGGCCCCGACTATCCCGAATCGGGTTACCCAGTTGCGAAAGTTATGAGGTAACATAAAAAAATACAGTGGAATTGAGAACCTCCTCCTTTTTTATGAAGTCAGGTGAAAAATAACAAGACGCGTCAATTATTGCAGTTCTACACGCTTCGCGGTCCTGCGCCCGGCGGATCGGGATCGGGAGCGCTGTACCCCGCGCTGTGTGTGGGCGGGGCCGCGCTCGCCGCCGCCGCCGCCTTCGCGCTTGCTGTCGCGCGCCGCCGCGATCGTGCACCGGCCGCGCAGGGCTTTGTGCAGGTCAGTGTCAGATCAAATCAAATATTTTTTTCATCATCCTTAAATGACGTCACACGAATTTCATGATTTCCTGACCCCTCCCATCCTTGTCACGTTTGTAACACCCCCACTATCTACTGTGATGTGACATATTTTTCAATTTTACATTTAGAAATTTATGAAATTGGAATATCAGTGTTATAGAAAGTTTGTCACACTTAATTTATAGATTGCCTCTAATAAAACTCTTGGCGCTCCTTTAAAATCAAGTTTATAAATAACAAATTGTTAACTATGATTAATATGTACCAAATGTTATATTTTACTTTTCAGGTGGAGCAAACTGGCGCAGTGGCTCCAACTCCTGAGGAGCGACATGTAGCCAACATGCAGATCAATGGCTACGAAAATCCAACCTACAAATATTTCGAAGTCAAGGAGTAAAGTTTCTCCATCCATCCCTTTCACCCCCTAGGCTCGCCTTTCTATCCTTCTTTATCTTCGGACGAGTAGATAAGTTGCCGGAAGGTAAAAGTACTGTGCTAAGGATTCATGACGACACTGACACTGAGAAAAGTTTCAATAGTGTCAAGAATGTTTTTGTTTCGTAATCGGTCCAAAAACAATTGAGCTGCTATTGAAACGAGCTTTTTAAGTGCTCGAGCTTTTTGTCACATACCATTGCATTATCATCAGCCCCTTTCACTTCTGGGATAATAAGCGACACCCTACCGAAAGCAACAACAACGTATACAACTTAATACATATAGCGCTCTTATAAAGATTTAATAGTTAGTGTCTAGTGTCGTCATGAATCACGTTAAGAAGAGATTTAAGAAAGTTTATGCTACTTTGTTGTCCTCTCCTACGGATTCTGTTGAGGCTGTTGACTTTGATCTATTATAATTTGTTTATAACTCTCAAATTGTTACTTTAAAACCGAAAATTGTTATTTTTGTCTTATTTAAATTATTTTTAAAGTCAACTCGATGTGACTCAATAGGATCGGTCTTGTGGGATTGGACGAGATTTTATAATATTTGTGATGAGTGTTAGATTCCCTTAGAGCCTGTATGCTTTACCCCCTTATATCTATGTCCTAAATTGATAATTATTAATGGAATGAATGTGTGGATATATATACTGTCTTTCTACGGATAGCAAAGGGAGCCTGGCGGGAGCATGTTTCGGTTACGATCTTCTTTTATAAAATATTTAATTAAATATAAAGCTTGTGTGATTAGTCTACTCATATACTTTGCGATGATTCGCAAACAGTCATACTTACGTAAAATTAGAGGTGATATTATAATTTTATGTATATTTTTTGTTACTTTTTATGTTTGCACCAAAATATTTATTTTAATTTTAAGGTATTAGGTCTAAGTTTTCGTCTAGTGTCCTAGAACTTTATAAGTGTCACCCTGTAGTTGAGATTTTTAACTAAGTTTTTGAGACCGCAGCTCAAGTGATAAAGCGACGAGGGACTTACTTATATTAAACGCAAACATTATCTCACACACTCAAGACATTTCAATATTGATCTCAATTTAGTGCGTATATTTAAGCATTTTTTAGTTAGGCGCCATATTGCACGGTTCACTGCGCATTGTCACTTGGGTCAGTGGAACAAACGTCCATGGTACGCTGTGTATATAGGCTCCGCGTACAAATTTGAACCTAAATTACTTACTCTTAAAGCCCGCTTTCCTTTTCTAACGTAGGTAGATCATAACGTGAATTTTATGTAATAAAATGCGAGAATATATTTTAATAATTATTGTGTACTTAGCAAAGGGACGGGCGGCAAAGCCGGCGCGGGCGAGCGATTCTCCTTCTAGATCTCTTGTAGACTGACCTTTCACTTCTGCCAGATACGCGCGTGTCAACGCAGCAGGCGTATCTTGGTCTGCAAGTTCTGTGTTTTTACTCTCTGAACACTCGAATCTATATCTTTTCCCCGCTCGCCCGCGGGACAATACTCTCAGTTCCCGATAGGAGCGCCGTGTACTCAAAGTGTGTTAGAGATTTCGGGGGCGTTGCTTACGTCTTTACTGAACCGCTTACGTCTTTTGTAGCAGCCGAAGCCGGCTTCTTCTAATCTAGTCATGACGTGACGAGTACGTCGGTCGGGTTGTGCACACGTTGGGTACTCGGTAACGGCGAAGCAGTAAGCTTAGTGAGTGTATGTACGGTAATTATATAAGTAGATGTACAAAAAGTAATACATTATATAGATGTTTTAGCGTCAGATACATAGATATAAAGCAAAATATTATTATATATCGCATTCGTCCGTTTAAAGTAAGGGCTTACGCTCGTGTCTAATCCCACGTACCACACTTAATGTTACGCCGTAGTTAAGATGTAATTCTGCCTCAGTATTATATACATTTAAGCTTATCTGTTACATAAGCTGATTTATATACACTTATTCTATTCATTGACGGGCGTAGTGGCGTTACTACATAAAGAAAGTCATATCAGATGCGTCACGGCGCTCTTCGTTCCTCTTTTGTTGCGATGCGCTTGCGCATGCAACGAAACAATTGTTACTATTCGGGAAACGGATAACAGATGGCGCTGTACCCAATAACCACCGCATTCGCAGTAAAAGAGGTTTTAGTAGGCGTCCGCCCGTGGCTTGTACGCCATTAAAAGTAAGTCTACTCACTGTGTATAACGTAAGTTTATCCTTGCATCAAGTATCCGCTGTGTATTTTTACTAATACCTACTAAGTAACGAGCTGACCACTTATTTTTTTAACAAAACTTTTTGCTCAAAATCAACTCTACTTATCTCTTGTCGGTATTGTAATGTTGTAATCTCAGTGTCAGATTGATGTTTTAAAATTAATCGTTGTCGTAAACATATTCGATGTTAGTAGTGGACCCTGGTTTATGTATTTCCCGATCACTGTTTCACGTATTTAAGGACATAATAAATGGTTTGAAATCTTTTGTGTTTACTATG
>DWQK01002850.1:0-12432 GCA_018231225.1 Noctuana stator | reverse complement strand
TGTTCACATTGTGATTTCAATATATTTTCGTTCTCAAGTGGTCCTATTTAAGGTCGCAATGGCGAGGGCCTCTCGATGAATAGATAATATCCATCCACCGCGCCGCTTCAGACCCCACCATGAGTTGACGAATCTCAGAAAATTGCAAACACCGCTTTAATATCATACCTGTCTATTGTGTTTTATAAGAATATCGTGGATAAATAATTATCATAATAAAAATGGAACTAAAAGAAACGACAATGCTTCATTGTCGTTTCTTTTAGTTCCTTGTAAAACTTTGATATTTATCTAAAAATGAATGTACAAAATTAAACAAACATTAAACCGACTTCTAGTTAAAAAGTAATAAATCATTTAAGACGGTACAAACTTCGATAATTTATTTTAAGTTAAATACGCTTTATGATTGCTTTAAATTACGTCACTATCTATCAATTCGTTAGAGTTAATCATTATTTCAGTATTTCTTTAACCAATATTATACACGGGGCTCCATTGCTCTAACTCCCACTCGAGTGTTTTGCCGTAAATTTGACATTATCGCCAACCCATCGTGTAAGCCGGCACCTCTCCAAGTTACGAGAAATGTCGGGCATGCGGCTTGCAGCCTGCGTCATGCGATACACAAACACTAAAACTACACTTTGACACTAGGTTACGTGGCTCGGTTTTTTTCAACGTTTGTTCATAACTTTTAACAGGGTGGAAGGATTTGGATGATTTTTTTTTATTTAAAAGCTAATGCTTCGCGTTCGGTCCCATTTCAATTTGGCCCAGTTCTGCCAATGGCATCCATGAGTAAATCATATGTCTTAAATTTAAGTATGTGCACGACAACTTTGAAGTAGGTTTTTTTCGTAACTCGTGTTATAATGATTTAAATTATTTAGTAGTTATGTACATAGACACATGAATCGCAACAGGGAATCACAACAACAAGTCCCTTTGCTCGGCAGCATGCCAAGACACGTCGCCAGTCACCGTGATCTGACTCCACCTACCCTGATACGGCCCGCCCATCTTCATTCACTGCTATCATTGTACCCTCTATCGCAAATTAACGATCTGCGTGAGAGACCGTCATTCCACCGGATGAGTTTCAGAGAATAGCAAGCAAACTCATATTTCGTAAAGGATAATGACTACTTCGTTACATGCATAATGAGCTAAGAACTTATAAATGGACTTTGAATTAGGCGAGATGTTCACACGTGTGTGTCCTTTTGTGATGTTGGTTTTTGTTATCTGTATCATTTTTGGAGTGGAAAAGTAACAATTTAGCTATGCTTTGCTTATATTTACATACATAATATATCTATATTCGAGATCAATTCTATATATATATATATATATATATATATATAGAATTGATCTCGAATGAAGAAGTGAAAATAAACTAGTTTTTTACTGAAGAAAAGAATCATAATTTTTTCTCTTTTAATAAATAATTTAACCAGATTTTAAAGCTAAAAACGATGACGCAGTTGCTACCAAAATCGCAGTCTATATTTTATTCATAAAATTTCATCTTACGGGCAGCGATCTAAGGGGGAACTTATCGTAGGTAGCAAAAATACACTCTGGGTTATTGCGACACTCTCTTAATGCTGATTTTTTCTTTTCTCCAACTCGAGCATTTTATGCTCATCCTCAAAACTTTAGCAATCCACTTATATCAACCGTGAAACGCTAAGCAAATACAAAAAGTTTTCATGTTTAATCTTCACGCTTTAGGATTTTCATTGAAATATCGCGCCTGCGGTTACTTTAAATAATCCACGGAAGCATAATTTTTATTTATATGCGATTTTAAGGGAAGACTTTGTATCCGAAAGATTTGCGGCTGAGATTCTGAATCTCTTAAGCGCCGCTTTCTTCGCACATTTCCATATGAGTTTCGGAGACAATTTATTGTTGTGTATTTCGCACCGTCGGTAACTGTTCGTCATATACCGAGCGCGGCTTTTCAATAAGTTCACTTTTCAGAGTGAAGGGCTTGGGAATTATGCAGATAACTTACTTTGAGTTGAAATTTGTGTGAGCAATAAATACACGGCTTACACGGTTAAATTGTAAAATGTCTGTGGGAGCTGCTGCCTCGAATTTATTTGATAAATAGATCAGTTAATAATTTTGTTCGTCCTCCTGCGATACATACTCGTATATCCGCAGTCAACATTCTGACGCGGTGGGAATTCTTATCTTCCAAACGCAGCACTTTGATTACGAAAGAAAGGAATATTTAAAGAAGCTTTCGCGTGCTTTGTGTTGTTTCCTGACGTGTGTGTTATTTATTTATGAAATATGAGCAAGTATTACAGTGTGAAGGAATCTCTGTGCCTTTTTAACAAGGAGAGGAAAATTCTTACTCTGTAATGTTCGTATACACTACGGCGTAGTTCGCTCTTATTTTGTGATATTCCTTTGAAACATTTTAAATGAGAATCTCTTATCGTATTACTCGACTCTGCATCTGAGAACCAATTTGTGTAAAATAATATTGCGTAAGAAAATTTATGATTTGACCTTTTCTGTTATCTATTAAAACCGCACTTGACTGATACAATTGTTTATAAAACGAGGGTAGGTTGGGATTCAATGTGACGTCTGTCAAACCGCAATCATTAGCAAGATCTTCTTGGTAGTATCTGTTCTTACCTATATCAATAAACTTGGTCCCAACCGGGCAGATAACAGCCGGACCTGGAGCGAAGTTTTCACTTTCCTCAGAGAAACTTATTCCAATCATTGAAATCGGGGCCTGAATCGATCGCATCCCCTCATTGCCATCATTTATTCATCAGCCCATGAATACTTAAATACAATCGTGAGCTAAGCAACAACCTCGTTGCTTAATGGTATTGTAGTTATTCTGTCTTCTAGTTAATAGATCAGAGTCGGCAACGGGGCCGGCTTGAATCCCAACTTTTTTCACTCTCCTTGTGATACAGTAATGGATACAAGTTTGTAACGAAGAAACATGCCCAATCGGCATACAACTAATGTTTGTGATTTGGCTGGCGTTATTTGAAGTGTTAGTTTCTGTGAATAATAAAACATAAGGGATGGTCGTTTTTAGATTTAGGTATTTTGCTTTTTTTAAATAGAACTAGAGGTCCCCATTTAAATAAATTCAGTCATTATGTAGCACCATCTGTTAGCAGATGTTGTGCAACAATTAGTATCGTTTAATTAAATTTATTTGTAACACGTGTATATATTTTTGTTATTATTATTAAAAACGATACATAAATAAGACAGAAGTTAATCTTTGGTCTCACGCTAGGATTTCCTGTATTTGCATGCATTTAATCATTTTGCTCTGAACTTTAACTATGCGAAATCCGAGATTTGGTAAAACACCTACGACGCTTAAAAAGGTACCGAAAGTTGTGATTGAAGATTATGATTAAACTTTACAGACCACTCCTATAGGCTAATAATACATAAAAGAAAATATTTACACAGTATTTTAATCACTAAATAGCTGACCTACTGGTTTAGGTACAGGAGGTTTCGGCGGTCAAGTATTTGTGTGTGAAGCAAACACTCATCATGTTTGCTGATGTTCTGAAGTTCGGCCCTAACGTAGCTATTATTTTAAATTAAATCAATCTATACAGAATTTATGAAGTATATAGGTAACAATTTATTTTGTAGTATGTGCCCTATGCATACATTAGGTATACATATAAAATAAGGCACAGACTATTTATTTTGGAGTCTGTTACATTTTAAGTTTTTATTACTTTTTAGCTTG
Organism: Noctuana stator; assembly: GCA_018231225.1. Taxonomy (NCBI): domain Eukaryota; kingdom Metazoa; phylum Arthropoda; class Insecta; order Lepidoptera; family Hesperiidae; genus Noctuana; species Noctuana stator. The sequence goes on along the minus strand of DWQK01002850.1, from coordinate 8,669 downwards.
AAGTCGGTTTTCATTTATACTTAAATTATATTTATTATTTCCTCTTTTCTTTCTTTTTAAAATTATGAACTTTTTACACGAAACATTGACAACTTAACCATCAAGTATAAGTATGAGGATATAAACCTTGCAAATAGTAATAAAAATCTGTACCTATCGTAGTGAACCTACTACGAGATACGTGCATGTGGAAAGTTTTTTCATGACTCCCGTAGTCTGTATGTACGGTAGTATATACGTAATACGTGCTTGCCTAAACGACAACCACTTAAGAAAATACCGAAAATAAGACTATACATCCGGGATGCTCATTCCATTCCCCAAATGCTGGAAGTGCGATAAAGTTTACGATTACAGCTTTTATATAGTTCGCAGGAGATATTAGTGAGGGAGCATACCATAAAATTGAAAACACTAACCGTAAATTTCACACAAGTTCTTCTTGACCCGTAACGCATGTCTATTTTAATATATGTCCTTAGGTTCCTACCTATAACTCAAGTTTTGTTCAATCAAGCTGTCGTAAAACATACACAAAAATGAAAAAAAAAATGTATATATAAGTACCTAGTATAAGGATGAAATTGTAATATTTATTACAAAGGTTTCTGTGATTGATGTATCTAATCAATAATAATTGTGTTATACTTACCTACTGTATACCTACAGTACCTATACATAAGACAATAAAATCCAAACAAAATCAATTATTTAAGAACTAGTTAGAAAAGTAGAATCAAACGTTTATGGTAATAGGCGAAATGTTTTCAAATTTAAAAATAATATTCAATTATGAATAACTAAACAAAGGATACAACATTTCCTATTAAAAATAAAGGTCCGTATGTAAATATTATAATATTCCAATGTCAAAATAAATAATAAGGATAATTTTGTAATCATTAATAAAATTTTTATAAAAGAACAATTTAAAAACGAAAGAATTTCATAATCTGTTAGTGACACTTATCTTTGCCTACCTCACAATTTTTTATCTGTCAATTTTGGTGTGTGAATTTTGACGGTAGATATTACTACGACGGCCAACTCAGTGAGGTTTCAATCTCCGCTATGTATTATTTTCCTATCTCCTATTTGCCTAAAGTGATTCTTATTTCCTAGTGCAGTGTGAAATTCTTATTCCTTTTTCAAAATGGTTTTTAGTTTACATGAGTTTCTATCCCGGCTGCGGTACAGTTACGACGAGAGAGATTGTTTGCGCGATGACGAAGAGGTAAATATCTGCTTTGATATTTATAAAGTTAATATAACAAGTTGTTTACTTTTGCATACGAAATATTTGTTTCCGTTATTTGTTTGTGTTTAAAGATACGTGTCTTGTTTATTTGAAACGAGAATATGTCGCTTTATGAAGTTTACTTTTTACGAAATTTTAAACTTTTAAACATATTTTGTGTTATAACGAATCATGCTGTTTCAAAGAATGTTCTTAAATTCAACGAAACACTTACGTAGGGAAATCTTATGAAATTTAGTTTTACAGTCATTTTAATACTATTAATATTAAAAGCAACATATTTAAAATATTAGCAGTTAATATTTTACTCACCTATTTGGTTGTTGTAATGCTTTATTTAATTTAAAAAAAAACTTCGTTATAAATACATTTAATTAAATTTGTTTATCACTACCTGCCCCGGCAAAGCTATTTAATACCTACATATTATTTGTATGGAAAGAAAAAATTTTTGGCTATTGATCTCGCCAATTTCGCCATTTTTTCTACCAAAAAAAGCTTACCTCAAACCTTAACGAATATTTAATATTAGCTGAATAGATCTAGATGTTGACGAGTTTTGAGATTAGTATTTTGATATATCTATGATATTTTAATTAAAATGTGAAAGTTGTGAAGTGATGCTATTTTTTAAACTTTTATTAATTACAGATTATTTTCAAGGTTTTTATTAAGTTAATATTTGAGTTAGCTAAGCCTTTAACTTCATGAGAAATAATACCTATCATAAAAAATTTAGATATTTATCAGTCTAATAATATTTACATTACATCCTTCAAACCTAATACATCTACCTACTTACCTTTATCTGTATCCATAACAACAGAAACAGATATTAAAATACCACCAAAAGCCTGTACGTTAAGAAACAGTGTGTAACCTCTCAGGTGTGGAACATGAACCATACTCGTACAATGATTAATGTTCCTTCCTCCGTGACGTTGCACCACGACTACCAAAACCAAAGTTTGCTACAGAATACAGACAGACAGAAGCAACGAAAATAGTTATAAGTACTTATGTACGTACTTAATGATGTAGAAACTTTATGTTTCGTATTGTCTGTACTACCTATAATACGAGTAAGTAGGTACCTACTTCCAAAGGTTTAATGTTTTCTTTCTTTAATTTTTTAAGGTTGCAACTTTAATCTGTTTCTCTTGGTCTCTGCAGCCTACATTTGTCCACTGTTGGACATAGGACCTTAACTTGCAACAAAATTAAAAATTGCATTGAGACTAAAACATATCTGAACAAATAAAAGGCAAGAAATATAAACTAATTCTAAAAACTTAAACTAACATACCTATTCATAATTAATCAAACTGATAATAAAATTGAAATAATGGTACAATGATAATTGACGAGATTTAAAGCGTTCTGTGACCAAAAATGTACCGTGCCTATTTATTCGTACGCTTTGCAACATGTTCACCGCAAATTATTTTACAAGTACCTCTCTATATAAAATTAATTAATTTTAATTTCAATGCACTTATGAAGGTACTTCCACAATGTGCAACTTGAAAAGGCCTTTGTTGACGTATGTGTATGTATGTTAATGTTTGTTATGAGATAATACATAAGAATAGAATATATTATCAGCAGCACGAAAGCGCCAATCAGTATACCGAATGCCTCCTAGGTTATTTAATTTGTCCGATTGCTTCAGATCCACACTACTTGCTTACCATCCACACACTTCGTATACATGCTACCTGAATTTCAGTGGTCACCGCAACCCAAAACAACCACTTTCTAACTTCAAATATGATCGAAATCTTCTTACATAGCTGCCTGTAACACAAACCATATACATATCAACACAATTTTTTTTTTCTAACTCTTGACTTCTCCGCCCTTTAGTATGTAAACGTAACGATTGTCACAATTTCACAGCTATATATATTTAAATAAAACAATTATTGCTCATTTAAAATAATAAGATATATATTGTAAAATAATATTTCGTTAACTTTGTTGGCAACATAAGCACTAACTGTAGTGCTGGTCATAGTTAAAAAGTGTTTGCTAACATAAATCAAACGGGACTGCGAGACCGGAAATTGATACCGTTCTGTCCCTCTCAAATATAAGCCGAATGTGTCGAACGAATCGCAACGTGTTCCATGTTTAGTTTTAGTACGATATTATTGTATTTTTTGTATTCAATATTTGTGCGTGTGTACAGTAATGATCAATTCCCTTCAACATATTAATACTAACAGTAATCAGAGTAAAATAAAATTCACAAAGAATTCTGTTATATTCAGGGACTGTTAGTTAAAATGAGAGGGTCTTCAAATAACATTTTCAGACTAAATCGACGCCCTTAAAAATGAGTCGGCTCGCAACTCGCAATACGCAATTCACTCTAATCGCAATTGTTTCGAACCAATTTTAAATTTCTGTTAGTGAAACGGCGGGGCATTAAACGTTAATGTACCGACAATGCCGGCGGTAGTAAAAACTTTGCCAGCCACTTGCAGTAAATTTGCCGCTGCACCGACAGGGTAGGGAAGTCGATGTAGGGTCTTTAAGGAGTGAAGATAAAATTGTGAACTGCAATAGCACTGGAACAAGCGTTCTTAACACGTGACTAGTCGAAAAGAAACAATGATATTATATATAAGAAATAATTATATAAGTTTTATCATATCTCGACAACTAATCGACATTTAATAGCATACGATTATAGCTTCATTTACGAGCCATACGTTTATCAGCCATTTAATTCTACTCGTACCTTCCTCTCTCGTTCTCTTAATTCGTTCTTCCGTGCTATCGTCCTTTTGAAACAATTAGTTCAAAAACTTCACTTTCGCATTTATATGATCATCAAGCAAACTCAGTGTTCATAAATTCACGAAACCATGTTTTTAAGTCTATAACAATAGCATAAGACGCTTGTCAACTTCGTTGGCAGTAAGCTACGAGTAGTTGTGGTAGAAGCTTGACGTAATTACTTACTGCTAATAATTTCGTCTGAATACTCGCATTTTGTGTAAAGATATTTTCAATATTTTCGTTCAAACAGCTTATATTCTTGCTTTAAATTTATATACAAAAATCCCGTATCACATTTTTTGCGAAAATAATAAAAACCGTGAGTTAGCTGCCATAACAGTATTGATTTGCTGTTTTAACAGGCTTCGAAGAGTTGGCTATATGTATTTTTTTAGACTCTAAAAAACGTATTTTTGCTTACCTGTAAAAAAAATTTAACAACGATTATCGACGCTCTTCGTTAATATTGAGAAAGCAGGATATATTTCAGGTGTAAATGCTCTGTAACGCAAACCATTCTTAATCAGCATACATAGTGCAGCAATGTTCATGGATACAAATACGATACAACGTTAGCCCGGGAAGCTGAGCTCCACATTCCACATGTTCAATAGTTACGGGTCTAGTAATTGGTATTCAGTGCAGTGGACGCGACTACGACGGAAATTAAAAATGATTGTATTGCCTTGTGCACATAGCTACAGAGTATCACCTGGACGTTTGGTTTTACTGGCATTCTTTTTCAACGTCCATTGTGTACCAAAATGATTCCGCCTCTCGCCCCGCCAAATATGAACGATTATAGTGAAAATACCGCAGATTCTAATCACAAAAAAGTATCTCAAATGCACTCGAACGCACATTTTATCAGCCAAGTGGGTACGCAAAGTTGTAGGTTTAAATACTAAAGTTTAAAAGTCGTCCCCATCATTACAGTGTTAATATTGACGGTGGCAGAGAGTTCAAACATGCGAATTGCACACTTTTCCACCAATTAATGTTACGAGTTAAAAACGGACAACAAAGGCCGGCGCTGTCATCGTTCGAAACGTGTAAATGTTTACTCGACACATCGGTCACTGTGTGCATCAATTAAAAATGTATTACTGCCGGGTTTGGTTCCCCTCGATTGCTACGTTCGAGCTTTCGGTGGGATGATGGGACGCGTTGAACGAATCCTTAATCGGTCACTTCCCTTCGAATCTTTTAATGATAGATAACTGATTTTATAGATTAAGGTTATGGAGTTAAGAAAAAATGCAAATATATTTTTACGTAGCTTTCCGATAAAACACGTTTTGTTTTTCTAGCTTTGTTTTATTTTTGACTTAATATTAAATTTGTTTGATTTGTTTTTTACCCTGTAATGTATTTTGGGGTGTTTTTTATGGCTCCCCATAATGTTTTCGTAAGTCATATTGATGTTTACTATATCGCTGTTATCATGCGTGGTGAACTTGACCAAACCCTTCGAAACGAACCATCGCCTGGTTCTAAATGAACCAATGGCCCCAGCAGTGCAATGATTATAGGTTGATTATGGTTAAGAATTATTAACTCCGACTATCTTCGTTTATCTAACGGCTTTTTTGTCCATAATTTTTATTATTAATAGATTGGACGAACATAATTATATTGAAATTTATCGTTTAGAATTATTGCAGGGATAAACTTCCATAATTATGTTTATTATGAAATATAATCATCCCCAAATTGCGCTAGCGGTTTTATGCGTTGATTAAAGGACAAATACATGTTATTATGTTATTCTAATTAGTTACTACGCAGATTTAAGATCATGTAATCTGCGCTCAAACTGACATGTCTAATTATTCAATGTACCGGCTTGTGTATTAATGTAACCTTTGGAGAATCAGTCCATATTGTCAGGTGTATTGCCATTTAGGTATTAATATCTTGATAAATATAATTTTATGTGATCAGGTAATGCGTTATTGGGAGATATTTTTTTTTAATAATTATTACTGGAAATTAAATTATTAACCTAATTATACTTTAGCAACTTGTTTGCGCGGCTTTTTTATTTATATTTTTCTTTGAGGGTATAGATCCGTAGATACAGCACTGAACAATGAAACTACGTAACAGATGATCATAATCGAATTAGAATTAAAGAAATTTATTACTATCGACTCAATATTATTTGTCATGAATTCAATATGTAATTTCACTTGCAAATTAATTTAACCTTCATCATAGAAATTCTATTAAGGAATTTTCTATAATTTATGGTTTGTGTTGTCGTAACAGTTTAAAATAAACGACACCAACTCCATAGATAAAAGTGGAATACTAACTGTATGTCTGCAAAACTTCCATCGACTGCACTATCATAATCAAAACTCCAGCAACTAGCTGATGCGTGACGTCACGTATAGCAGGCGCCTCGACAATACCCGCCTTTTGTTGCAGTACTGTTCTCGCGTCACCTCCACCGTTTAGCTTTCACTGGCGGCTTGATCGCTCTAGGGTTACCAGACGTTCGAAAATCCTGGAATTATCCAGGGACTATATTTATTGAGAAAGGGTCTAGGGTTCGATGGACCTAAATTTCTATTCCCTGTCTGTTTTTTGTTTAATTGTCTTTGCATAAGTTAAATATTTCCATGGCACCCATGACACAAGGAATCGTGTAGATATAAAAAAAATTACGACTCCAAACATTAATTAAATTAAAAGTTGGATTGTTAGTAATAGGCTGCTGTTTTTATACGAAATCCGGAATAAAATTACGCAAATCTAGCAACCCTAGTCCGCTCCGATATTTGCATATGAATCTGCCGTTTCGCGTCATATTGCCAGTTTCTCGTTTTTTATTCGTCGCTATTGGAAGCTACGAATAGTCAAATATTGTAGTCGTTTTGTGGAAATGTGACATAATTTGTTCTTATTACTATGCTCTCGTTAGTAATAATAGGTATGTATAGTTGTAACAGCCTAGTGATTTAATCTCGATCTTCCGTTTCGATTGGTCCTAGCTCGAATCCCGTACGCACATATAATCATTCAAATGATATGCGTGTTATAAAAATAGTTATCACTCATTCCTAATTAAAAATAGTGTGTAATTTATATCTTATATTAATATTTTAATTTACGTGATAAATGATTCATTCATTATTCATTGATTCATTTATTAAGTATTTCGTATTATTAAGTACATAGAATCACTAGATAGAAACTAATCAAATCAAGGATTAGGAATAGGACATACTGGCTGTCAATCAGAGCCCGGGCATTGAGGCGAAACTAACGTTTGATCGCCGCTAATCCTTCTTTCGCCAAGTATTAGCAAAGGATTGAAGTATTTGTCAGGAACGCCCCAAGTTTGCCGATAATTAGTTGGAATGCTCTTCGCTGTCCTCTCATCTTTCAGGTAACCACTGTAATGATATCGATTGACGGCTAGAGATGTCTTCTAAAGATAATGTTCAACAGAAGGCCGTTACTCTTCTGTTAGATAATGTTACCGATTATTATTGTTGGGACGCATCACTTGTCGTTGCGATGTCGTGTTTAATGAAAGATAATGGGAAGTTTCGACGATAATTTCGATCCATTGTTTCCATTTATGGTATCTAAATTGATACTTGAAGCAGTAAAATCATGACCCTTTGTCTAATTTATTTGTGTTATAAATACTAAAGTGCCTGTGTATAAAAGTAAGGGAATGTTCTCATTTTGTTCTTTGTGGTGTACAAAGAACAAAACGAGAACAAACGAGATTAACGAAATTATTTGTATGCATTAAAGCGACGTGATAATAAATAAGTAATGTTGATTGTCGCCCTAAAATTAAGTACTGTTAAATTTATATTTTATCGAAGTTTATTAATAAATAATTGTACACGCATTTCCCTTACTTTTTTATTGACAATCATGTGTTTTAATGTGTAATGACCCAGTGGCTAAGAATAGGCCCTCATATTGAAGAGGACTGGGTTCAAATCCCATTAGCGGTAACGGTGAATGACGTTCTCCATAAAGTTCTTAAGAAGCATCACTTAACCCGCAATTAGCTAGTGTAGTGAACTATGGCCTTCTCATATTTGAGAAGATACCCCAGCAGTGGGACTCTGATGATGATAACTGCTTAGGTATACTAATAAGTGTACAGTTATAAATATGTATAAACCTGTCAATATAATTTTACGTAATCATTTAGCCGTTCTTTTTGTTAACATTTGAGCTTATAAGCTGTCTGAATTATCGCATTGTTGGTAACTTACCGGATAAACAAACATTATCAAAACGAAACATATCCCTGGAACGCAAGTTAACAAAATCGTTTTGATGCAATATTTGCATTTTTATTCCTCAAGAATTTCCAGTGCAATTTTAACGGCTCAGTAGAAAATGTCCATAAAACATGTTTGACAAAATGCGAAAGCAATAATAGGTTTGTCGAGATTTATATGCATTCGCCGCAACGAGTATGTTTGTTTACACGAATCTCTCGTAGCGCGGAAGGCTGCATATTTTAAAACCCACCTTCACGTTCCGATATATTTATCTTGGTCTCATCTCGATATATTTATTGGAGAAAGTCACGATCCGGATCTTTCTTTATTGGTTGTGAGAAACGACGTAATCGGGTTGGTCT
>DWQK01002849.1:0-12433 GCA_018231225.1 Noctuana stator | reverse complement strand
CCACCAATCCGCATTGGAGCAGCGTGGTGGAGTATGCTCCTAGGCCTTCCCCGGTTGTGGGGAGAGACCCGTGCCCACCAGTGGGACATAAAAAGGGTTGAAGCCACATAAAAAAAATAGATTCTGATTTGATTCTGTTCAATTAAAAATGATGTATTAATAAATAAAAAAGGAACTTAAATTCGTTTTAATACTTTATCGTCACAAACAAAATTAAAACACAAACAATAATTAAGCAAATAATTTAATTTGATTTACTAACAGTTAAAATGTAAAACAATTCTGATACAAACCCCGGCAAAAGCAGCGCCATTCCATCCAAGGCGGTCATGCTCACGCTGTGGAGTTCGCTGAGGAGGCGTCTTCCTTTCCGATCGTGATGCAAGTCTGGCTTTAGCTCTGAGGGCCGCCCGCAAAGGCACATTGGCTCTTGCAGCTTCGACGCGACCATGGTGACAAAATTCCAGCAAGGCTACTGCCAAGGCCAATGCCAAACCTCCAACCAGGACGTAGAAAACGCCAGCAACTTGGCCTAACGTCATCTCAGTTATAGACGGCTCCTGCAATTTATAACATTCTGTTTTATTGATGTACACGTAGTATACGTTGGTTCGTAATTGTATTGTAATTTGCTACAGTGTCTATATTGTTTGCACTTATTATTATATCTTACTAATTATATTAAGCTGTGTTGCTTTTTTGTCTGACCCTAATAGCTTTATAAACTATGATTATTTGCGCATTAGAGAACTGAATTAGACTAGACTAACTGGAGAACTTGAGCTTCTGATAAGACATTAATTATCTCGGACTGTTTATGTTCTGTTTGTGCAATTGTTTTACTATTTTTGTCACGAGTCAATAATGAAAAGTATACCGAGTTATACCATGCATAGATATTGATGAGCCCTGTGGTGTGATGTAGTTATCCTCATGGCAGAAGTTTAATAACTAATTTAGATTTCTGTTCCCGGTCTGAGTGCTTACGAAATTTGTTTGCGTGTGTTTATTGTCCACATTAGAATGGATCGTAATAGGGATATTAAAATGAAGTGTAATTTACGTATTCATCTACGTCTATAGAAAAAATATTACCTCGTTTTTGTTAGCTTCACAGGTAGGTTGAGGAAGGCTAGCTTGCCACTTTTGCCATAATTTATCTATGATGCCTTCATTCTTCAGGTGTACAACCGCTAAATTGATTGGCTCTCTGAAACACAGCAAAAGTTCACGATTAATTCTGCGACGCTTTTTTCTTTTTACTTCTGTGCAAAATTGGCCAGTAACCTCGAACATAACGAAGAGCTGGGAATCATTGGGTCCAATAAAGTCCCTGGTGATTCCAACCATCATAAAAGCGGAGCGGGCCGAAATAAAATGTAAATTTTGAACTTGTTGTTAAAAATCACGTTCGCAAATCGTGCACCATAAAAATGGGGTGGCTTTAAGGTAGGGGCCGCGGGCGGTCTCTTGGAACGGAATCCATGTTATACAACTACTTATGGAGTATTCAGTTGGGAATTGTCGTGGTGAATCATTAGAATGGTGCGTATAATACGCCAGTTCTCTGCCAATGTAGTGCTCGAAGGTATAATAAATTATAACTCACGTTATGTACCAAAATAAGCGAGTTAAAAATTGTCGCCCACATACTTAAGCAAATTTAAGACATGAGTTTTTCTCACCGATGCCACTGTCAGAACTGGGCCAAATTTAAATGGGATCACGTTGAAATCACCAGCTTTCAAAAAAAAAAGAGTCATCAAAATCCGTTCACCCAGTCGTATGTTATCAGGTAACAAATGTTTAAAAAAATACAGTCGAATTGAGAAAAAGGAAATCGGAAATACACTTAGTACTGGAAACATGGGTTGATCGTTAATTGAAAAATACTGGAAGAAATCTGCACTTTAACCAATAGTTAATTTATATTATAGTATAAGAAAGAATTCTACTATGAGAGACTGGTGTAAATGAATAGAATATTTTTCTTTTATATGTTAACATCGTCTTTTTTGAGCCGCTTTCCCCTAGTTATAAAAAGTTATGATATATGCATAGTTTAGATATATTTATTAATCTAATTATGGTTAAGCATTCCACATTTAATTTACCGCATTACGCGATTCCGAATTTGTCATTTAAATATGGACAGCACAGTGCAGTCATACCCGTACATAAAACTGTCAACGACTGCTGTAGTTGTTTGGCGAAAAACAAGCATCGGAAAAGTACTACCACTCTAAAGCAGAGCCTGGCAGTGTTCCAGATCACTGGATCGAAGAGACAGTAGGTAATAAATGCCATGATTTATACCTAATCTATTTCTGAGTAATTGCACTAATCGGATTTCTCGACTTATTTCACTATATTATCTGAAAAATAATATATATGTATATAATAATATGCAAACATGTTATAACTACCATGTGCAGAAGCGAAGATGTCTATGAAATTGATCAAAGTGGGTCAATTTCGATTTAACATTACCTAATTGACTATAGTAACCGTAATGTTACACAATGTAGGAACGTTCTTAATTAGGTATTTTCAAAATTATAATGGTTATCTTCTCGCAGAGAAAATCGCGATAGAATGTGGTAAATCTGACTTTACCCACACCATCACTGAAACCACCTTTAGGTATAAGGATAATATTAACTTTCATTTGAAGATAATGATTTGAAGTTGATTGAAAACTGACTTACATCAGCGGTGAGCCTCTAGCAACTGCAATGGCGTAGTTGACATGATGGTAGCCGCAAACCTTGGGCGTGCATGGCGGGTCTACTTTCTCCGGAGCGAACGGCACAACTGCTTGAACGTCAGCGAAATCCGGGTGAGCTGCTACGTTTGAGTTCTGTGGAAAGTTTGTGTAGAGACGCGCTTTTATGACGTTGGATTTTCATCGTACAATTTATATACTGAACGCGTCGAACTGTCGAAGATTCACAGTCCCATACAAATGTTTTGAAGTCTTCTCATTACAAGACACTGAGTTGAACTTTTAAAAATGGAAAATAAAAATCACATTTTAAAACTCATTTAGTAAATGAATTTTGAAGTTATGATTAAAAAGGGTTTTGATCAAAACGAGTTCGAAATTTCTTTTACCGAGGACCGGACGTTTTGGAACTGTTCATTTAGAATCTATTAATATCATCCTAGGCCTAATATCATCATTTCGGATTGATTGCACACAGTAAATTGTCATTGTAACAAAATGTTACTTCTCTCGCATATTGCCAATCTCGGAACCAAAGTGCTATAGCGACACAGCGTAAAGAAAATATCGCATTGAATTCCTCCCAAGAACTTCACTCCAAAAGTACTTCTACAAAAAATATATTACCCACTTCAATAACTTCTATAGTAAATAAAACATTAAAATTTATACAACAACTAACAATTTTGCAATATTTTCTTTTTACTCGCAATATTGTTCAAATACTCGTAGTTACAAGCCGCATTAGCAATCATCGCAAGCCCGCATCTTCAACTAATTAACTTCCTTATATTAACTCTCATAAACTTTGGAACAAATTTTAACAGTTAGTTGATGATGAAGACAGATTATGAATCGAAGAAACTATACGGTTATGTAATCAAATTAGTTTTGCCATTTGCCATTGAAAGATTGTCCATACCTTTTGAACTGAAACCTGCAAGAAAACATTAAGTTAATGATTTTATGGAGATGAAACACAAATTCATGTAATAGTAATATACCTATGTATAGGTAACATGAGTAGGTCTAGTAACACGTGTAGATCCAACTTCCAACTGCTCTGAAGATAATACTCGCGCGTGCTTGCTTCGCGGGCGGAAGTCATTATCTAGCTTTTACCTGTATCAGTTATAAGAGTTGTTTCTTACTTCTGTTTGGAGCGCCGTATACTGGAGGGCAACTTTCGGTTCCGTGATGCGTTCCACTATGAGGTATGCGGCAAGGTTGGCTGTGTATGAGCAGACTAAAATCAAGGCGAAAAACCACCAAACGGTGCCCACTATGCGCCCGGAGAGAGACCTAAACGAAAGGAAAACATGAAGTAGCAGGCGAGCTTGCAGGCCACCTGGTGTCAAGTGGTCGGTGCCGCCCATGGACATCTACATCCAACCTCAAGCAGGCTCGTGTCCTGCCTGAGGTTGCATGTAGTTGCGCTGCTACACTGGAGGCTGATGGTCGCCTCATGTAAGTGTGGCTTCCAAAGCTTATAGTGCTACGATGAGATTAAAATTAATAAATTTGTATAAAAGCTTTTAATAATAATAATAATACATGGAATGTAATTGTTTTCTTTACTGTCAACCTTATATGTACACATACTTATACAAATAAATGCATTCATTCATTCATTCATGGATGAAGTAAGGGACCTAAAGGGATTAGTTTAGACTGAGAAAGCACTGACATCACAGTAAGACGACTGATTTTCAAATCTTTTATACGGTTTAAAAAATTAAATTATATCATGAGAAATTACTGCCTAAGTCGTATAAATTGATTAAATTGAATCATAAATTTGAAACCACTCGAAGTAACTAGAGAAAAAATTAAACCGCTGCGAACCCAGCACTATCAAGCGAAGTATGATATTGCGAGCCGTCTCGGTGTAAAAAGGAAGCAATGCAATTTGCTGCAGCGCACTAAACTAATTTGTACTTGCACTCCACCTACTAACGAGCACTATTAAGGCACCTATACGTAACGTAACTTTCGCACACCGGAGATATAAGATACAATGACGACATAAGAGATTCAAGATAGTACACACAATGGTACAGTAGCGGGCTCCCAAACCGTGGGACCACCTCAGTTGCAATAATGTTGCTGCAATGGAGCGACATGGTGGACTTCTTCACGTGCGGTCAGTTTCATTCCGAATTTATTTATTCCTTTACTAGTGCGTGGACTGTGTCTTGTGTCAGTGACCTGTTTGGTAGTGTTCCGTTCTGTTGGTCATGACGCCCAATGTATCTTTGGCCATGTATCGTGTAATTCGTGTACCAATGACAAGGTAGCTACTTCCGATTCTGTTATTGTGTTCACGCTAGGGTTGTTCCTGATGCAGATATTTAAAACATTTGAATTGAATACTTATTTCTTTGCTCATTTGATTGAAGTATGATCGAAAGTGTCTCCTTCGAAACAATTGAATGAGGGAACAAGTGACAGTTTGTGTTTGTAAACTATCCATGATTGGCTGAAACTCTGCGTGGCTTACGCTCGGTCCGGCCTTCAACGAACACGTTACGACTTGAATGTCAGTATTAAAAACAGCATCTTCTGTTGCTGATGCTGATATTAAAAAGAATGCTGATAAACCGCGGATACTGGTGCTGATATCCTATTTGCAACAACCCTGGTTCACACGTCCGATTGGTAGCATGCTGCATGGCATGTCCGATTTTGTCGATCTCGTGTCGTTCCGCGCCGTGGCCTCGTGTGCGTAGCTTCCGCCACAGAGTTGGTTATTAGAAACGATGCATCACTGTTGCTTTCAAAGACTTTTTGTAAGTCGACATGGAATTGAGTAACGATTAACCACGCAACGTGTCGACGCACGGTATCGCAGTCACGAGCTAAAGGAACAATAATGTGTTTATTGTAGCTACTTATCGTAAGTACGATACAATCATGGGAACTTTTCACCTCTATTACTGGGGAATACATGTGTTTTCAATGTGTCGTTTTATAGGATCAGTTTATTTTTGTCGTACTCGTAAGCATGTCGTAAACAGCATATCTATTGCACATTTGAATCGAATCGTAGAGCTAGAAAACTCATAAACAACGAAAGGTTTTTTACTTAATCGGCTAAGACAATGAACAGAGAAAAATTCTAAATGGTTTATGAAGTTCTTTCGTAAATTCAAGTTGAATTAACGACATATAATTATACTTTTGCTTTGATCTATAAACAGGAAACTTCAATTGGAAATTGATATTAACAGCATAATTAGCTGTTAAAGTTATTGTAGCATCCAGTTCTCCGGTTTCGTTTTCTCAATAAACAAAGACAGTAGATTAATTTTATATTATGCGCCGATGCGAGGTCATTAATAATACTATTCGCTGTTTCATTAATAAATACTTTTCGCTGTTTCTACTTTTAAATATTGCAATTTTCATTGCTGTTTTATATTAAACGGAGATCTAAGTCTCATGATTTTACACTAAAAATAGGGACGTAAAGGAAAGTGCCTGTTAGTTATTTGACCTGTGGCTCGTATTAAGCCCATAGTAACATACGAGTATATAGGTACGCGAATCAAATGCGATTGGCTGATTACTGTGACGTGACATTGCATATTGACGCTGATTGGTAAATGTCATAATTATATTGTTTCTTTACAACCAATCGTTTCGTTATTATTGACTTTTTGAGTTTTAATGTTATCGTTAGTTCCTGATATAAAATATTGTGTTTGTGTAACACGTGGAAACAACTATTAAAATCGTCTACCTACTTCAAAGTTTATTCCTATCAAAGACGCCGAGATTGAGCTTAAATATTCATCATTCAACAACTGTCAGCGTATTATTAAATAGATAAGTTCACCTTGCAACGATCGGTTATTCTGAACCTAATCATAATGTATCGCACGGTGCCAAATAAGGCTATTGAACGTCCGCCGAGGTTGCAAACCCAACCTTGAAACGTCCAATTTGAAAACATACGAAGTTATTACACTACAACTTGTATATCATATGAAACTGAGCAAGTTATTGAGAGACTTAAAAAGAAAACTTAGAGTGGTTCCATATTTTTTTATTTTACCATAAAATAAAAGTATCTTCCACTTTCAGCGCCCAAATGATTAATTTATAAATGTGAAAAAGAGATACGGAAGCTCATTAGGTACGGGCAAAGTTCGCGAAGTATGCAGTTTATGATCTCTGATATAATTTGAATGAGTGCTCTTTATAACTGACACAGATTGAATGCTCCTTTTGAGCTCATTCTCAAACTTTATAATAATTTATGCTAGCGAATAAAAGATATTCCAAAAACGTTTTTTAAATTTTTACCACAATTTATTGTTCTCTTAAAGTTATTCAAAACGAAATGAAGTCGTTCAGAAACTCGTTTACGTTGTCCTAATTTATTAAGACGCTAAAATATGATTATAATATTTAATGTACCTATGTTATTAAACTAGTTTAGTACATAAAATGTTAGCAATAAGTAGTATCAAATCGTTTTATCAAATGTTACTATAGAAAAGAATTGATAGAATTAATTATTTTACTAATTTATCACATTAAATATGACTATGATTGTTTCCTAGTATATTTCCAATTGTATGTTATTTAGTTAGTTCGACTGGGACTCACGTCGTCAGTATAAGTATAATATTTTTTGCGAAGAGACAATAAGATTCATTTTATTCTGGCCTCACAACTATATATTGCTATTCGGTTTGCTTACGCACCTTGGTCGTTATCAAGGGAATACTTGAATACTTAAAGGATAAAAGACCCTACGTTTGTACGCCTATCTCAAATTAAATCACCCTTTTCCTTACTTTCCTTGCTGAAAACGGGATATTCTCAAGAATTGAGAATCTCTTACAGTATCAAATGAAATTTTGGTAGATAATGTGTGATGTTAATATCTGCCTTGACACGTTGGTACTCAAATGAAGTATGAATACTGTGAATTTTATCGCTAATTTAATTTTGTTTAGTGACATACTCGTAGTTACACAGAAATCTATACTAATATATAAAGTTTGTTTGTTTGAATGCGCTAATCTCTGGAACTACAAGTCGAATTTGAAAAAATCTTTTTGAGTATGATAGCTACATTCATGAGGAAGGTTATATTATTGAAGCTATGAAGAATTACGTTACAATTATCGCGGGTGAAACGGCAGGGCACAGCTAGTAATAAATAATAATGTTGGTATTTTAAACCTCATTATTTTTTTTTTTTTTTTTTTCAATAAATTTTATTATGTCGGTTTTTATTATAGCTTAAATTTTACTCATTTTATAATGATTTATGATTATCATACTGGGGACACACTTCTGTAATTTTCTTTTGTTTTTTTTTTATTTGACATAGAACTTTTTACTTCTTTTTTTCTTTACTTGACACTGCTTCTCTCGTAGAGCTGCAGTACGGCGCACTGCTGGAAGGGTGCGGAGGGGAGCTGCCTTCACTGAGTGCGTGTGCTCCCCTCCCCCCGCACCTGGACAAGGCGACCCGCAGACAACAAAAGGACGCGCGCGCAAACCAAGACAAAATCGCACAGATTAACATACATTTGCAGGGTATTTTTTTGTTTTCTTTTTTTTTTCTTTCGGATAATTGGTTTATTTGTTTCGATTTTTTTACTTTCTTAATTTTTATTAGCGTTCTTTTCATTTAAAATAACTTGGGCAATATAATATTATGTGTGTTACGAGTTAAAGAAGTCAGAGGTTAATAATATTTTATCAATTCTTGCAACCATACTTATTAAAAAATATTTTCTTTGTTACAGCACTGTTTGCAGCAGTAGAACATGGCTACCTTGATAAAGCGAGGAATATCTTGGAATCCACCGATGTCGATGTTAACAGGTACATTTTTTAACTTCTATGAATTCGTTCTATAAAAGATTCCTACCTTAGTTGGGTCGTCTGATAAATCAGCTTACTCTAATTATTATTATTATGCAATATACTCATGTGTGATGTGACATTTAATTAAATGTTTCAGTCTCAACCCTGATGGTCTATCGCCATTGGACGTGGCCGTGCTGGCTTGCAATAGACCGCTTGCCAGAATGCTTATGGAGTTCGGTGCCAAAGAAGGAACTCAGTGTGAGTTTTGGAAAATATTGATTACGTTACAAAAGTTGAATTAAATTTTTAACATCACTAAATTATTATAATATTTACTAGGACTATAGGAAATTAATACTATCTTCGATACACGATTCTCTTTATCTTAATCAATTTTCCCTGTCTGGGCCTAATGCACTGTAGGTATCTGGTTTCCTGGACTTCGTCCAAATATGGCCACTGAAGCGCAAACAAGTTGGTTTGCTTTGATAGCGATATGCATGTTATACTAGGGCTCGCTCTTATTTTTAAACGATTTTTTTATAATTTAACAACTCTTTAACTAAAATGAATCATTTCATTAAATAAAATCTGCTTTAACATCAGAGCATAGTGCCAAGTAAGGCTTGAGTACACCTTCCGAAATAGCGGTTTGAGGCCCTTAGGGCGGTTTGACAACATCCGACACGGGTTGGCCACTAGTCCGTATCTACATTATTCTACATTGGAGAAACATGAAAGACATAAAAAGCGTTTTCAATCAGTAAGGTCGCTTGCGATCCACACTATCAGCGGGGCTATGCGCTTGTCTGCGTGCTTCCACCAAACAAAACTAAAGGTATTTCCCCAAATAATTCTGCCATATCTCAAACGATAAAATACTCTCGATACTTTTTAATCTTATGATAATAAAATGTATCGTAACAAAGTTGACACTTATGATAAAACAGTCTGTCAGTAACCCTCATCAGGTCATTATCAAATATGTTCAGCCGTTCCTAAATGATACAGTACCGAACATACCTATATTTGCATTTTTTTAACCGAATTCCAAAAAAATAGGGGAGGTTCTCAATTCGACTGTACTTTTTCTTTGTTTGTTTCCTCCTAACGTTCGAATGGGTGAACGGACTTTGATGGTTTTTTTTTATTTGAAAGCATACCTAATTATGCCTCCCGATCGGTCCAAATTTTATTTGGTCCAGTTCTGACTCCGGCATCTATGAGAAAACCATAATAAGTTTTAAATTTAAATACCTACGTGCGCGACAACTTTAAAATCGGTTTTCTTAACTTAAAGTCGGTTACAATTATTAATATTTCTACTTATTAGTAAAATGTAACGTTGTAATTGTTTTACAGTTAAAACACCAGAAACATTAGGGGCACACCTTCGGAAGCTGACGCGTGAGGCCGAGGCCCGTCTGCATGAAGCTACTGGCTGCATCCCCGACAGGAGCTGCAGGGAAGACGCTTGTACGAGGTACCGGTTTGAAGTTCAATATTTAGAAATCAGCAGTTCAATATTTGGATATTAGCAGCTTTCAAATAAATGAGCAGTGTGTTGTGAACACAAATTGTGACATGGCCTTAATAATCTATGATTTTTCTAAATAAAAACAATGTAAAAATGTCGCTATCTTAAAAACGAGAAGGTGAAACCCATCTTTCATATCGAGTCACCATCCATACAGTCCCACAGCTGGGCAAGGGTCTCCTCTCAAACCACCAAGCTGGCCAAAAATTGGTGAATATCGAGTACTTACAATACCAACATCCACTATACTGTCTCTTGTCTGTCCGTCTGATCTAATCTATATCTCTCATTTCAGATCATCAGCAGGCGGCCAAGCTGGCACTACCGGCTGTGCTGGTGGAACTGGTTCCGAGAAGGATAAACAGGCTCAGCATTGGGAGAGAAGAGTGAGATCATTAAAGTAAGCATACACAATTACACAATGCTATATAAGCCGATTAGGTGCGATATGAAATTTTTCCTTGTTCAGTGCCTGCTGCCGTATAAATGTGTATTATGTGTTTTTATTTTTATTTCTTTTGTTTTCTTTATTATTATTATTGTCCCTCTCTTTAAATTATTTTATGTTGGTACTTTACCGGTTTAGTCGTTAAAGTTGGAGGCCCATTGGGCGGTTTGACAACATTCGACACGTGTTGGCCACTGACCCGTATCTCCACTAATCCGCATTGGTGCAGCGTGATGGAGTGTGCTCCAGGCCTTCCCCGATTGTAGAGAGCCGTGCTTAACAGTACATAAAAAGGGTTGAAGGCAGTTTCTTGGAATAAATGTTCTTTCTTTCTTTCTTTCTTTCTCCAGACGTCTAGTCCTCGGCTGGCAGCAAGCCCGCGTGCCCGCTGCCCTTCCACCACCAGATCTCGAAGTATGCGGCCCTCACGCTGTCTCCGTCCGACTGAAGGACATTCGTGCCGTCTCCACTACCAGAGATCCACCTATAATTACTAAGTATAAAGGTAAAAAGATGGTCCTTGATGTTTATTTTGTAGTCAAGTTTATTTTGTAGTCAAGTTTTACTTGTAGTCAGGTTTTACTTTTAATGATAACTATACCTAGGAATACTTATGAGGCCTGGTAAGAGATATAAGAGTACGTATACTGTTATATCTCTTACCAGGATATAATAGCGTGGTAAGTATTTACTTGGCCAGCGACTCCCCAAACCTGTCAGCGGAGGGAGTCTACCGAAAGTTGCAAAATTTTGAATTGCAAAAAACTTTCCTTTTAAAAAAACCGTTACTTTGTTCTTTGCATGTTTTATAAGATTATTTGCAGTACTTTTACTTCTGGTAGATAAATGTGTCTATGTATCTTTCTTTCTTAAACTATATAATTTCCACAGTGGAATGGGCATCCCGTTCGGATTTCTCGAACGTGTGCGGCTGTCGGGAGGTACACGCGTCGGGAGCCAACGGCACGCGAGTGCTGGCGGCTGGCTTGACGAGGGGGAGGCGGTACTTCTTCAGAGCGGCCGCTGGTAACGTCAAGGGCTGGGGCCCTTACACTGTGTCTGTGCCGAGGAGCGTTGTGCCTAGCAGTGAGTGATTTATTATTTTTAATGTACCAAAAACTGGTTTTTAACCGAAACCGAAACCGAACTTTCGGCCTTGCTCACAATTTCGGCCGGCCGAAACTTACCTAAACATGTTACAAATTTTTGTTGATAAGCACTAAAACCGTAGTCATACCTACAGTCAATTACATTAACAATGTGTAGTGTTAAATGAAACAAAAAAACAATAATTAAAGTATGGAGGTAACGAACTGCCAAACGACACACGGTGATTCACGAACACGGGAGTTTCAGAGCGGTCGAAAGTTTAGGTTAGGTTAGGTTATTTTAAAATCAGTTTTGGCCGAAACTGATTTTAAAATCGAAACTAGATTTTATGGCCGAAACTGGCCGAAACCGAAACTTTCGGTCGGTCACTATTTATTTTAACGTTTGCCATGTTAGTTAGTGTGAATTTGTGAAATAAATGCGTGATGGATTTGTGGCCAGGCTGGCGCGACGCGTCTTCGCGATCGTCTCGCGGCGAGTCTGGCGGAGCGGCCGCGGCCCTGGAGGCGCTGGCCGCCGCCGCCGCCGGCGCCCGCCAGCGCCCGCCCGCGCAGCCGCCGCGCCTGCCTAAGAAGAAGACCGCCACCATACGACAACTGTTCACCGCCGCTAGCAAGTTCCAGAAGAATCTACGACGGTAATTATACTATACTCCCGCTGTCCTGCAGTAAGCCGTTAGCCACCATAGAACAACTGTAATAACCATAATATTGTAGCGGCGCGCTACCTACAGTAATATGAGCGCGCGCCTTACATGAAAACGCCTCAACAACGAATAACA
>DWQK01002848.1:0-12434 GCA_018231225.1 Noctuana stator | reverse complement strand
TATAAACTTTAACTATGTGCAATATTATACTTCTCCATGCGCGCATTATGTTTAGAAAAAGGAACAAAGTTTTCTTTTCAAGTATTAATATGGAGATAATTGAATAAAATATTCTAAAATAGCATTTTGATGTATTACGATAGCTGACTAAGGCCAAATGCTTTCCTTTGATAAAATCTACAAGTATCTTTTACCTGAGGGTTACCCTGATAACGAAATGTAGAGTGCGAAAGTTCTACATACTCTACAACACATTTGCAGAGCGCAGGCGCCATAAACTCTTCCCAAATAATGGCGTCCCAGCATCCAAGACATGCATTTCTGTTATTTGAATGAAATTTTGATATGTCTATGTTACAAATAACTACCTAATAGACACCTTATATAGTGTTATTTAAAATTTTGTGCGATTGAAGCAAACATGGGTGAGTTGAAAAAATATGTTTATAGGTAAAGTTAAGGGAAAATGACACATTCAAAATATTTACATTAAAATGCTTCCATATTATGCTGGAAAGTTAAGATAGAATTATAATGATTAAAAATGTTCAAATAATAAGACTCTACAAATATACCTACTTATACAGTATTATTCAACAGAACAATTGTTCGAAATAAATGAAGACAATTACTAAAATATTTCAATTTTTAGTCTATATGAACCTTAATTGTTTATAAGCATGCTTAATATTTAAGGTTATAACCTTCAATACTTAATTGCATGTAATCATAAAGCTTATTCATCAAAATGAAATCGTGACCACTATCTTTAATTTTATTACTCATCTAGCTACATCCTACAAAACATCTCTGAGTATATTTACATACACATAATTCCATTCAGCTGTATGATGCAACGTAAATCATGTTTTACACAAGGTGGTATTATTTATTAAATTAAAAAAAATATCGGGTTTTAATCGGTATTTGTAAAGGCATCAAATAAATTGATCCTGTCAATAACCTTACTAGATTGATATCAATAAATGGAAAGCACTAATAGTAATACCGACTTATTTCATTGTTATTTTCAAGCAATTATTAAATCTATACTTATTCACTTAAACCAGTGGCTCGCTGAGAATAGAACCCAAGACCGGCGGACTGGCAAGGCTGACTACATTACACGGGTCATAGAAATTATAATTACTTATACAATACCTACATAATAATATGTAGGTATTATGTTTACATATTCATTTATTTGCATATTTATTGATGTTTATCATTATTATTGTTTAACCGCATAACACCTATCGCGAAGCTCATACACATAAGGCCATTGTTATTATTAACAAATTAATTACGAAATTGATAGAAAGCGTGGGAACTCATTGAAAACAGGATTTTCCTACCGTAATTACACATGCGTAAATATTTGTTATACTTTTTGATTTATATATTTTTATTAATTAAAACGATATTTGTAGCCGCTGACACTTAAATAAAAACTATTTCTTATTATATCAAAAAGAAAACACGCATTGTGCAAATAAATGGAAATCGAAAGGAAGAAAACATTGCATTGTATGGACGTTTTAAGATGTTGTCTGTTACCTATACCGAGGTTAGTGTAGAGGTACGTACTAATAAGTTTGTCCTTAGTTTTTGTTACAGTAACCGAAGCAGTATGCTTCTCATTTCGTAGTAACGTTTGTTCGTGTTAACAGAAACGTACGTAATAAAAATATTTCTTAATACACACGTACTGTACATACTGGTACCTACAGTGACCTACACTGTATAAAATATATTTTTATATATAATTATAAATACATTAATTCAAAGTACCTAATTATTAATTTATTATTTGAAATTTATGGAAATCGGTTAGTACCTTAACCAATGACTTAATAAAACAAGGAACAAACTTAACGTGGTTAAACAAAATAGTGAAATGGCAATGCCAAACTATTAGTCCTTTTGTCCCGATGCACTAAAATAATTGAATAAAGATTCTGGCCTATGAAACAACAGTTGTATCAAATTAAGGAAATATTAGATTCAGCTCATCAATTTGAACGACTTAGCAATTTGTATCTCTGACCTCGCGGAATATATTTTAAAGAGTTACACTGAGCCTAGTTATCGCACTGATCGACGTTTCAAACTCTTAACATATTCATTCTAAATGAGTTACATAATCTAACAATAGTTTTCTTTGGTTAGCACTAGGTACAGTTACATGTTTTCGTAACTCTCGAGAAAATCTTCGGTAAGACGTTTTGTTTTACAAATACCTTTTGTGAGTATGCTAAGTTTGTTGAACTGGCACATGAATTGTTCAAATAATCTAGGTTTATCTAGTTTCCTATATATAATTATAGCTAGCCCTATTAGCTAGCTAGATACTCCTCTTTGCCTCCTACTAATATTACCTTCACAAAACAATGTTTAGAGAATGATTAAAATATCATTGATTCTCACCTAGTCAATTAGTCATTTGTTTACTGATTCCTTTTTTAATTGATTGCAGGTTGAGAAAAATCACAAAGAAATTCAATATGAGGCAGATAAAAGTCCTGATCTGGGTTGTGACAATAGGCTCTTGTATCATAACACTTCTACTATATTACCTCTACCACATACCTCAAATTCTATCAAAACAATACGAAACCCCCTCTCCACTAAGAAAATTCATTGCGAGCACTGAAAATATTCTTCGAGAAAAGGGAACTCGTTTTATGCATATACCCTTTAATAAAATATATAAAGAAGATTCCAAAAATAAATATGAGAACTTGGTTAAATTCGAGGATCATAAACAAGGTTATATTTGTTTTTACCTAAGCTACTAATAAATCCGATATTGTAGTAAAATTTAATAGTATTAAATAAATTATCTTCTTCCAGTTCAAATGTTGAATACGCTCGGATGTCAAATACCACTTTCTATGGTGAATTATGAAAAATATGTCTCAAAAAGTAGTAAAATTCCGTCCTGTGGAAGACGCGCTGTGTACTTAATAAAAAATGATACACAATTTCAGGTAGAGATTAAAGATAAAATACTGAGAGAATTTACAAAGAATAGTAATGATTACTACTGTTGCTACAGATTCTATAAAAACATACCTCTTACGAGCGACCAAGATACTAAAATACGGTAAGATATAATATGCGGTCTTATTAATTACAATAATTTAGTACCAATATAAAAAAAACAACCTACCTAAAAGCTTAATCAGGCTTAATGGTTTGAATGACTAAACAATTTGATTGATCACATTTATTTATGTATTAGTAACAAGGATAATACTTAGGTAAACTGTGTAAAAAACCCCACACGACCTTGTGCCTTTTCTGAGACGGGGGGAAACCTTCAGACGGTAGGTATACCGGGTGAATATCATGGGAGCGATACCGGTTTATGTAGAATTCTTACAGTATTAAAATCCCCTCGTTGTCTTCCCGCAGCTTTATTTACGATATGCAGGGGAAACCGTAGCTCGTATTTTGGGCCTCAGTTGTTGGTACAGCCGCTGTACATAAATCCAGACTTCTTCGTAACATTTCTAGTTAATTCTAATCCAATTTTACTAATCTTAATTTTACATTTTCTAATCTTTCACAATCTTAATGATTTTTCTTACGTTCAGATTTTAAAAGATCATTTCCCATGTTTTAGAAAAACATCGTGCAGAATAATCAAAAGCGGTAATAGCTACAATTTAGAATCTGACTTCGTTAATGTTCTATGTTTTGAATATGGAGCTAGAAATTCATCGCACGTAATTTACGACGACATCTATGCATTCGCAAAAAAAATCAATATTCCTGAACGAAATAAAACTACTTGCAAAGTTAAATATAACGTGTTGATGCTTGGAATGGATTCAATGTCTTTGCCGCGGTTCGTTCAAACGATGACTCGTACCGTCCATTATTTCAAAGACAATTTTTGGCTTGGGTTTAGAGGATATCATAAGGTAAAATTTTTATAAGCCAAGAACTAAATAATGAAATTAAAAGAGCAAATAGGTATTCAAAGCATTTTAAAACTCACATTATTACAGATTGGAGACAACACCTTTCCTAACTTGATGGCCGCGTTTACTGGTAGGAATGTATCGGACATTACCAAAAATTGTTTTGGAAAGATGGATGAATGCAATAAAATCTTGATATGGAGCATGTTCGAGTCGATGGGCTACGTGACAGCTTACGGTGAAGATTACCTCCGACTACCGGACACTTTCAGCAACTCCTACGCTTTCCACAGACCACCTACACACCATTACATGAGACCTTTCTTCGATAAAGGCGAAACAGAAGTTGGCAACAAATCGCTCGTATGCACAGGAAAACAGTCGTCCGGAAAACATTTGTTGGATTTCGCTCTAGATTTCGTCACTACTTATAAGGACACGCCTTTTTTTGCTCTATTTTGGATGAACTCTTACAGCCATAATATAAACAGTCGGCCCCAAGATGCAGATAAAATGTACGAAGATTTCCTAAACAGTCTATCGTATACTGGAGCGTTTGCGGATACTTTTGTAATTTTTTTCAGTGATCATGGCATACGATTTGGAAATCATCGCAGAGAAGTAGAGTCTTACTATGACGAACGAATGCCTCTACTGTTTATCTGGACACCTTTACATTTCAAGTGGAAACACCCGAAAGAGTACAAAAATATGGCAACTAACCAGTTTAGATTGACTACACACTACGATTTGTTTAATACTCTCCAAGACATTAATCGTATATCAAATTGTAGCAACTCTACTGTTAACTCCATAGGATGTCCTAAGTGCCAAAGCTTATTTAGTGTTGTTAGCTCTAATCGCACTTGCCAGGATGTTACAATTCACGATAAATGGTGCAGTTGCCACAAATTGTACCCCTCAGACACACAGGACACAGAAGGAATGAAGATTGTTACATTCGTTATTCAATATATTAAATCTATGATAAAACGAATTGAAACAAAAAGATGTTGGGTGTGTTCGGACCTAACATTGAAGAATGTTACACGAATTCATTTTTACTATGATAAGTCAAATATAAAACTATTCTACGTTGTGGCTTTTTCCGTGACTCCAGGAAGTATGTCGTTCGAAGCTAGCGTGTCGCGAATAGGGTCAGAGATAAGGCTTGTAGGTCCAGTAAGTGTGATATCGCCCTACAGAGGACTAGGGAAGTGCGTAGTCCAGAGATTGAATGAAACCAGGTCCAAGGACCGCTTATTTTGCGTATGCCAGAAAACCGATAGTTGTCGAAATAACTCAATTTTGTGATTTAATTATTCTGTGATAAAAAGGGCTGTATTATAGCTACATAGGTATTTTATGTACATATCTTAAATGATAAAATTCCCTCACTTAAACTACAGCTTTAACTCACTTTAAGCATCGATGAAGGTCATTTGACAGTCATTTTCAGCTACACTCTTAATTCAATTCTTTAAGATTTGTTAATGAACTTCACAACTGCACCACCTACTAAATATAATTTTATTTAATCAACTATTTGATATTATTAAATAAGTAACATCTAAGCACAGTTCTCTTAATAGTAATAAATTGCGATAAAATATTTTCTGTCTTTTTCTATTCCTCCCTTTTGAAAATAAACAGATACCTTGGTAAGAGTTTGTATGTATATAGGAGATGTAGAAACGATAAGTAACGAGAATATTACTAATAATAAAATATAGTTATCAAGTTGCCTCAGATAAAAACATTAAAAACACCATGGAACAACAGACAATCTTTAAACCTTAACATTTTCTAAATCCTTAAATATATTAAATACATAAATTTACATACTACTTCTATTACAAACTGTATATAGGAACCTACTAGGAAAGATATTTTCAATTATTGAAAGCAATTTTAGTAGGTAAATACAATGGTAAACCATTAAGAAATAGCCTTCAAACTTATGCAGTCCATCAGTTCAGAAGGTTAATCATACATTGTCTTTCGTTACGCTATGTTACGTTACAAAAACAAATTCAAATTCTGTCTGTTCCAGAAATAATCATAGCAAGATGCATTCAGCCTATGCATTCAGCAATAATAAAAGTAAAAAAGGTCATTGATCTAGATTATCCCGTCTCTATGGTAGACTTTTTTATTTTTGAAAATCTCTTTAATTGATTGGGCCTTTGTTGTTATGCTCGGCCGAAATTTTACAAGTCTCATAAAGTCTTCTCTTCTATTGTATATTAGCTGGCTTTTGTGCTAGTTAATGAAGGTTTTATTAACATCTTTGAATTTTTTATTAATAATTGTGTTCTATCTAAAATATAGCAGTTATTAGATTACCTTATTTTATAGCTTATTATGAACTCCACACATAGAACCAAGAATAACAAATTTTCGCAACTGAATAGTAGGTATAGATCCTATCCCACGTTACTAATTCAAAAGTAACGAAAACCTTATATTAATTTTAGACGATTTACAGTGTGTCTTTTCTCCGCAAATTTGCATACTCGTAATACAATCTCGAGGACATATCAGATAGTTGAAAAACGATACTCTTAATCCATCTCTCAGGCGAGTAGTTAAGGAGTTGTTAAACCTTGACGATATAGAACTTTTCGTTACGCTCCGGTTTTCTAGAGTGTATTTCTAGTGTGCACGTATTTTGTATACGTCCGGTCCTCTAGCTACGCCGATGATGTTGATACCTACTCCTGTTCAATCATTTATATAAGTGATATGAAGACAAAATTTATCCTTGAAATCTTTAATACCCGTATTTGTTCTGGAAAATTACAAAAACACTTTTACATAATTACATTTAGTAACGGGAATCAACGTCACATTTGCCGCAGTGTGCCAAAATGTCGTGAATGTCGTGTACCTACTCGTAGTGAAGCACAAATCGTAGCAGCTATTTTGATCTCATTGATTAATTTTGTTTACTGCAAAATATGCAAAAGATTTGGAAATTGTTATTTGACAAACATGGAGCTTTCTAAAAAAAATAAAACAATTTAGGTACCTATTTTCCTAAATATGAGATTAAAAATATGGGATTCATTAGCCCTTAGTTGACTATAGGTATTAGGGTACATTGTATGAGAGAAAACTCTCGTACAATGTACCCTAATGTTGTAAATACGGAGGTCATAATATTGTAAACTTATAATAAAGTATTGTAAACTTAGATAATTAATAAAGATTTGGAAACTTATAATAAAGTCACTATGAACGGCAGTTGGACGGAAATAGTTTGTGAATGCTAATGCAATTTATATTTAGGTATTGAGTTGTCTAATTGACTGAAATAAAAATATTTGTCCTTCCTATGCTTTCAGTTTAATTTACCTACACTAGCTAGGGCGTAAAAACACTTAGTATGGACTGAAGTATCAATAGTGGGTCTAATTAGTCATTAACTAATTAGACCCATTACTTATTACAACTAGCTACACTCGCCTGAATTTCATTTGTCTGAAACAACATCGTCATAGATAGATACCCACCCCGTAGATATAACGCATAGGTAACGTACTATATTACATCGTGCTATATTTCAGTAAATTGTTCTATATATTATAGAACATAACATGACATGGGATAGAATATAACATGACCCCAAAACTTACTACCTACTTTATAGAATGAAGAATTAAAATCGGAATAATGTACGAGTGAATTCTGATCTTTGAATTATAATTTTTTTTTAGTTCGGAAGGTTTCGGTAACGACAAGTTTCGGTAACGATAAGAAAAATCTATGAATTTAGTATCAAATATATTAGATGTTCCCGTACTAACTGGCAGTCTGGCAGTGAACCAGCGTGAATCACATTCGGCGGACGTACATGAATTGTATGGAATAATTTGCGCGCAACATAACAATTAAATTGAATACAAAGTACCTACGAATATAAGTTGTCAATAATAATAATAATGTGATTAATTTCGTGTTTATCTATATGAAATTTTCATCAGAAAAAATATGTGATTTAAATATATGGGTAGTTTGGAATATTAAGAGGTAAGGAGTATGAATTATGATAAAATATTATTATGTACACTTATTTTCGTTGATATTAGATTAAACGACACTAGACACAGGACACAATCCTGTTTAAAATGTGCCCTTCATTGTAACAACGTTGGTAGTTTATTTGATATTTTTTGTTATTCCATTAAATTCTTAGTTTTTTTACCTATACCTACCAAGGGGCTCTACGAATGTGGTAGGACAACCTCAGCCTAGTATACGGTTAAAACCTTTGCAAACCTAATAGGAAAAAGTGATTAAATGAAGCCCTTTACCAGAAATGAAAAATCAAAATGAAAATCAGAGAATATAGATTCAATGAAATATTAACTATGTAGAAGAGTCAGTTTATCGGTGTCTAACTACAGTGTCTTATAGAATGAATAGAATTAATATATTATTCTATCAGTGATTTAATTACAGTGAATTCAGTGAATTCCTATACATATATACAAGTAGGTCTAGATTAATAAAACATTTTTGATAGATAACTACTAGCTTACTCTTAGAGTGTTAATCTAATTAAAAATATTTTTTTCCGTATTATTAACTAAGAATTATCAGTAAGCCCAAATACAAAAACCGGCCAAATGCAACGCGGAATCGCGCACGAAGGGCTGTATAATTATCTAAATATACTCATATTAATAGGCCAAAATAAACATAATAATTAATATCTATTGTATGGGAGCCCCACTTAAACATTTATTTATTTCTGTTTTTTTTTTTATTTTGTTATATACTCGTACTCATGTCTCCTAATCAACTACTTACTCTACCTACTTTAATAGTTACTCATAGATACAACGAGCGCAATGTAATAAAATTGTTAGTACCTACTTACCATAGTACCTACATAATTTGTTGTACCTAGAAATGACCTAGATACGTTTCCTGTATTATTTAATACGTGATAATAATAAACCGTGATGAAATGTAATGAAGCGGGCGTAGTTCAGGGTAATTAATATCGTTTACGCCCTCTAAGGTACATTTAGTAATTAAATTAATTTCAAGCATGCCGTGTGCCACTTTAAATATGATACGGCCATCTTCATCGTCATAAGTTACAACACTTCGGTGCGTTACATCGTCCTTAGGACTGCGGTATTCAATAATTACAACTTTCGTTACGAAAGAAACCGACTTGAAAGTCTATGTGCGTTACAACTTAAATTTAAGAGTTATATTATGGTTTTCTTATGGATGCCGTCATCAGGAACTGGCCCAAATTAAAATAGGATCACAAGGGCAATAAAAATAATTACAAAAACCATTAATCATGAAAGCAGCGGCTTTCAAATAAATAAAGAATCATCAAAATCCGTTCATCCAGTCAAAAGTTATGGAAAACAAACATAAAAGAGAAATAGGTAGGTACTGTCGAATTGGGAACCTCCTCTTTTTTTGAAGTCGGTTGAAAAACTAACATGTTCACACAAAAATAATCTTTTCCATTGTAATCATCTTTCGTTTACCGAAGATCAAGGGACAAACAGTTAATAATATGCACATAATAATTATTACAGGTAAGGTAGAAATAGGCAGAGATTAGCGTTTTAGAATTTTTAATAGTCTTTTTTAACATTTAATAACCCTGTCAGTAGGTATGATTTGACTTTTGTCGAATATGAGATACTAAGTAAATGTTTACGACACAAGTATTGCCACCCTGTCCCGAAAGGCGCTTAATTAGGTACTGTTTAATTAACCCCGTTCCTTCTTTTGTTTCAGGAAATTGGAAAATTCAACATGTCTATGAGCAGACCTGCACAAATTATGGTTTTGGTGTCCTGGGTAGCTATTTGCCTACTGTATTACACGAATAGTTTCAATCATGTTTATTCATACGCAAGTAACATAGAAATTCAAACTGCAGAAACAAGCATTAAACGCTACAAAAACACGTACAAAGGTATAGTTACCTATTTGAAATAAATATTTGCTAGTACAACGCATTGCTCCGCTGCCTGGTAGTGTGGATCGCAAGCGACCTCCAAATTATTTTACTTAGCTATTTACCTATTGAAAATTACAAAATAAAAACAGAATTTTGTTTTGAACAGGGTCCGAAAAATTTTTAATTGACACGGATGGCTGTTATATACCGAATTATTCAAAAACCTACAATTTTAAGGAACAAAAATTTTTGAACAAAACGTGCGGTGTGAGAGCAATTGAAATTAATAAAATATCCTATGACAAAATAGAATTAAAAATAAACAAAGAAAAAATGAATACATACAGTCACGGGAAAACATACCAATGTTGCCTTCGATTCGCTAGCCCTTTCAATGTTTCTGGAACAGTCGATCTAACCAAACTAGAGTAAGTAAACACTCACTTTGAAAATACATATTTATTACATAACTAACAGTGAAACTTCGACATTATTTCTTATACGTTACTGTTTTTAAAAAACTTTTATTGTTTAGGTATTCTACTTGCACTCCCTTTAAAAATGGATCAAGACTACAACTCGAACAAGAAATTGTAACTGTTTCCTGTCATTCCAAGCTTACTAAAATCTATGAAGACGCATACACCTTTTTAAAAAAAAATATTTTAATAAAAAATGAGAAGAAATTAAATAAAAACGACTGGAATGTGCTTATAATAGGGATGGACACCATGTCTCGAGCGCGACTTTATGCCAGTATGCCAAAAACCGCCCAGTACCTTCGAGAACATTCATGGTTGGATTTCCGAGGGTATCAAAAGGTATGTTTGATAGGTATTAGGTAGCATAAATAAGCATAAGGTAAGGTAAATAACCACCTTTCTTAGTCAGTCTGAAGTTAAATCGTTTGAGCTATCGCACAATCTGTAATCAGGGCACTTAATAGAGATTAAAGTTTTTAATTGCAAGTTTATTTAAACGAACTTGAAGTCCTTTGTTTAAACAAATCGTACAAACAGGATTATTTCCACGAACGATAACCGACCTGCATTTTTTACGTTCTCTTTATGACACATAACACAATATCAGCGATACATATGCAGCTTGCGGACTATCACATTTATTATACTTACTTCCTGAAAACATTTATTTTTAGAGTTTCTGTCAGTCATAGATATAGGCATATTTCAGGCATGACTATAATATACCTACTTATAAGTTGCTGAGAAATTGAAAAATTTATAGGTCGAAATGCGGCGGCACTTATAGTACCTAACATATTCCTATACTGAGAATAAGTAGGTACCTACCTACCCATAGGTACCTACATATTATGTCCTTATAAATTAGGTCTAAGGTATTTTTTAATTTCTTTACAGGTAGGATATAATACATTTCCAAATGTGATGTCTTTAATGACGGGCAAGAACGTTACAAGTATTTACAAAGCCTGTGCAAAAGGCTTAGATAACTGTGCCGAATTGTTATTATGGAACAAATTCAAGGAGGCTAACTACATTACAGCATATGGGGAAGATTTCTTAAGACTCCCTGACACATTTTCTAAGTTCAACGGGTTTTCTAAACCACCAACAGATCATTACATGAGGCCGTTTTTCCTTACCGGTGAAACAAATGCCGGGAATTATGTATGTGCAAAAAAAGTTACCTCAGTAAACCACATATTAGATTATGTTCATCAATTAACAGACACATACAAAAGTCATAAGTACTATGGAATGTTTTGGATAAATTCTTGCAGTCACAATTTAGACAACAATCCTACACTTTATGACGTAGATTTCGTAAATTTTTTCAAAAAAATGCACGAGAACGGTGTTATGAACAATACTTTTATAATATTCGTGAGTGATCACGGAATAAGGTACGGGAGCATGAGGGTTCCAGTTGAGTCTTATTACGAAGAACGTCTCCCAATGTGCTCAATTTGGGTTCCAATGAAATTCCGCGAATTATTTGCTACAGAGTTCACAAATATGCAACTGAACCAAGAAAGACTTGTGACACCATACCACCTTTACCTAACAATGTGGGATATACTGAAGATTACACAAGGATCGACGGAAACCATTACATCCGAAGCGTGCGCATTGTGTAAAAGTTTGTTTAAAGAAATATCAGCTCAAAGAACTTGCACAGACGCCGGGGTACACGAAAAATGGTGCACTTGCCATAATATGAACGCGGTCGACAAAACCAAAAGCGACGTTCAACGCAGTATCCAAGTAGCCGAAGAATACTTACATAATAGAACAACCGGTACAGCAACAACACCTTGTACAGAGTGTGAAAAGTTCAAAATAAAAACTATTTTGAGGAGTCATTCGTACAAAAACCCTGGGGAGGATAAAATATATTATGTAGTCGCATTTGTTGTGGTTCCCGGTGACATTGGATATGAGGTCATCGTACAGAAGAATGAGGCCGAGTTCAGTATAGTCCAGAGTATGGACACTATAACGCCGTATAACACGAGGGGTTCTTGCGTCAGTCACCCGAACGACAGGGGATTTTGTGTTTGTAAAAAACTGAAAAAGTGTAAA
>DWQK01002847.1:0-12435 GCA_018231225.1 Noctuana stator | reverse complement strand
TGCTCCAGGCCTTCCCCGGTTGTGGGGAGAGACCCGTGCCCAGCAGTGGGACATAAAAAGGGTTGAAGCCAATAGGCTAGAATACCAAGAAATACCAAGCTAGAATACTAGCTTATTGTCATTAACGCAGTTCGTTATTTATTAACTTGATGTCATCTCTCTCTCTTTATTCAGTGATGCACGAATGAATGTTTATGAATCTTTAGTTTATATTTTAATTGCAAAGCTTTCGTATAGGTACTTAATATTTATAAGTGGCGTTACGAAAAAAACTGACTTCAAAGTTGTCGCGTATATACCTAAATACTACTTAGACTTATATCATCAGAACTGCACCAAATTAAAATAGGACTAAACGGGAAGCATCAGCTTTCAAATAAAGAAAAAAATCTTCCGATTCGGTCCTCTCAGTCGATAGTTATGAGGTAACGAACATAAAAAAATACAGTAGAAATGAGAACCTTTTTGTGAAGTCGGTTGAAAATAAGGCAAAGCAATAATAATATTTCATGAAATAGACTGAGGGCGGAGTTTAAATTGCTACCGGATTTATTACAGTGCACTGATTACTTTGAAGGCAACGCTTCAGAGTCCTTCGGAAATTGTGATAAAATTACTTTTCAAGAACAAGCTATGTGGGTACATGTACAAGATAAGTAAATAAATAACGCTTCATACACACAGCTCCACTCTAGAATTCCTTGTGTCGTGGGTGCTTTGGACACATACAAAGACAAATACACAAATAACCCAGACCGAAAACATGAATCTAAATTTATCATTTTAACTCTGCCCCACCGGGTTTTGAACCCTGGACCCTTCGAATGGCGGACCGGCACGGTAACTACATCACATGGTGGAAAAGTAGAAAAACCTCACAAAATTTAAAAAGTTATTTACTCTAAAGGACCTTTTTATAGTTATTTTGATTAGATTAAGAACTTAACAATTTTTAGAGCTTATTAATATAAGCTGTTCTTATCTGCGGCTGGTCGACGAAAGTGAAATTCAAATAAAAGTAATTTAATACCAATCGCATACAATAAACTTTTGTTTTATCTGGCAAATGGCAACCGCAGTCGTTGTCGGACAAAGCCAACGACAATTGTTTTTAACTGCAAATTGTTCTCAGTACCTTGGAAAGCTCAGACAGCGAAATGTTGACCGTTGACCTGAAATCCGAATTTCATCGAGCTTGGCGAAAAAATTTTGTTCGTCGTATAACAAATAAAAATTTACTTAACTGTAGTACAGAATAAGCTATTCAGTTTAATATAATGTAGAAAAATAACATTTAAAAACGGAATTATTTGCTTTTTTTTTTCGTTTTTAATTAAATTTGATTACTGAAAATGGTTCTCAGGGGTTGGCACTATGCTTTCATGTTAATCAACTGGCCGTTGTTTTCATAGGAAGCTAAAGCTCTTGTTCTCTTTGAGGTCAGTAATGCCGTGACCCAAATTTAAGGGGACGCAAAGTCCAAGGTCAAGAAAAGTTAATTATTATACATGACAGGTTAAAATCTTTACAACAATATCAAAGTTTATGTAACAAATATTTTTCATAATCCGCTTTGTGTTTTGAAATGCATTAGGTATGCATCTATTGTATCTATTGTCGTATACTTGGACTAAATAGGACTGTATAATGCTAATATCTGCATACCAACTGTTTTCGTAGCGATCTCCATGATACAATAATATTAGTCTCAAGTTAAAAAATGTATTTCTTGAAGGGCATCTTAAAACCTTTAAAGTGCTCTTTAAATAAAATAGAATTTAAAGTAAAAGGCGAATAAAAGCAAACCATCTCGCATAATGGCTGAGGAAAGATTCCCATCTTAGGAAAACGACATTCAGTGCTAGTAATTTGCATCAAGTGCCTTAGCCTATTAGCCGAACTACCTGTTTAATGAGGTACTCGGCAGTTCCTCGCTTCTTTAACCATTATCCTGGGAATATTGCGGTAACAATGCTTGAAGAGTTTTAAAGAGACGTTTTTACACTATAAGACTTATCCGTAGTCAGGTAAAGAACTAAAGATAGCTTTGTTTGTATGCTCCTAAGACGCGTTGGAATAACTGCTCCCGGACTTCTTTGGCGATGTTAATTGTTCGTTGGATTTGAACTGGAGTTTCATTGTTTCACGCCTTTTTACGAGAGCTTAATTAACTTTAGTCTCATTTCTTGTCTCACTTTTACTAACTTGGATGAGTTTTCAAGTAGGTCTATCTTGTTCATCTATTGTACGTAGACAATTTTAATTAAATTTTTTAAAATTAATTCAAAATTTAATTTAAATTTAATTTGCAATTCTCCTCAAACTTCTTTTGTTACTGTTTCAGGTACAGTAAAATCTCCGCTCGAGCTTAGTCCTCCCTTGTAAGTTTTTAGGCGATAAGGTAATATTTATTGCGGCTTACGATTGTGACAGAACAATAGTTAATGTGTTCTCGTTAACAAAGTTTAATGGTCCAAAATTTGAACGTTATTCATAATGCTTCCGAGCTATTATTTTAATTGAGGTTGGAGAGGTGTTACCTGGACTGATTAAACCTTGAACAATTAAATGTTGGAATGTTATGTTATGCAATAGCATTGATTTAAGTGTTACCATACTTTATTATTAACTAGCGACCCGTCTCGGCTTCGCACGGGTGCAATGCTGATACTAAAAATACTACAGAAAACTGTGAACGTTTATACATATAAACCTTCCTCTTCAATCACTCTATCTATTAAAAAAAACCGTATCAAAATCCGTTGCATAGTTTTCGCGATTTAAGCATACATAGGGATATAGGGACAGAGAAAGCGACTTTGTTTTATACTATGTAGTGGAGACGTGTCTTTAATAATCTGTATAACATTGAGAAATGTAAGGCGTTTTAGCAAAAATAAATGATTTCTATAGTATTTAAGAGATATGGAGTTGGTTAAAATGAATTCTCCTGCATAATATACCTACAGGGATGTCTGTTAGGCGACACTGGCTCGTTTCGATCAATCAATCGGTTACGCAAGGGGAATTGCAGTAAGCCTATACACTACTCCTTTATTGTGGAGGCTGCAGTTCTACGTGACCAAAAACAATGCATTTGCAACCTTATTTCCTTAGCAATAGATACCACATGATGTGCACTTGCGCAATACAGTGTAGAATGTCTAGGCCTCTTGTTTAAGCACATTAATTAGTCTGTTCTGTCGGATAATAGATCTCAGTCGAATCAAAGGCCTTCTATGTAGACGGATTGTTGATTTATGATTAACGGTAATAAACTTTGATCTTTTTCTATTGATTGCGATGAGGTTTTGTTGTTCGTTGTTTCTTTGTTATTATATTGCCCTTGTTTTTATTAAATAGCAGTGTGATAGTCAATGTGAATTGAAACTTGTTTTTTTTAATATAAAATAGATTTAAGTATATAATGCTTTGAGAAGAAACTTCAGCGCACGGCGAGAAATTGTTGAATTATAAAGCAGTTCGGAAAAATGGTACCCAAGTACAATACTTACTTTTAGGAGTTTATTGAACACAAAGAATTAAGCATCGACGTAGTTTCTTACCGTGGCCGACTTGACGCCAACTTTTTATTTCGGAGTGCGCAAACTTTGAAGTATTTTTAAATCTTCCGTGTCGAGGCGTGGAAATATCATTTTCGAACATTTATTTTATATGCATTGATTAATTGATAAGTTGATTTCTGATAGGTAGTTGTGTTAACATAAATTCATAATATTCACAAAAAACCTTAGCAAGGAAGTCTTAACATTGTCCCTTGGCCGTCTCTCAATGTTTTCACCCCTACTTTTTGTTCGTGTTTGAGCTCTATAAAAGCCTCGCTCTACCGCAGAGAGGTAATGACCTGAGCCTTGGGCTCATGCAAACTTGTGTTGCAAACTTGTGTTGTTGGGTTATGGGACTTACTGCCAAAGTTTGCCTTTCATTTTTATTTTTATTTCTGGAATTAATTTTATTAGTTTAAGTTTATTGTTTTTAGTTTGATATTTTTATTAACAGGAGATTGTTGTCGATTTCAGATTTATTTAATTAGAATAAGTCGAAACACTTTGTAGGTTCGCTATGGTGATGAACTTTTAAGTATAGATAACCTTTATCTTAGCTTTTACAATAACACAATACAACAAAATGCGGTGTTAAAAATGTTTAAGTGTTTTTAATGCTACAAAAAGCGAGCAATTTTTACGAGTGCGAGCTGATGTTCGCTACCCTTTTTCATTATGAATCTCATATCGTCAAGAACTTAGAAAATATGACAAGTTTAATGAAAGTAATTAAGACAAAAAAGAAGAAATTAGAAATACTAGTATAATGAACCAAGATTTTTTTCTTCCACTCCTATAATAGTCACATTTTACGTGGGAACTACATGCATTGGCGAGTTGGCGAGTGACATTTCTAATGAGCCTCACAGACACATGTCGATAGCGACAATGCGACACGCGAGTCGCGAACTGAAAGACGTAGACGCGACTGGACAGACATATTAAGTTGTTTTTCGCAATATACGACAGAGATCGTGGAAGACAGTAGTCAGAGACATATAACATGATTAGTACCTCAAGTTCTCAATAAAGTATTTATAATAAGTTTTGTATCTTTAAGTAACAATTATTTTTGTTTTTTTTTTTCAATTGTATATACTAATAGGTATTCCTGAATGCAGTCTCTTTTCAAATGTATTAAATTTAAAAGTATATGAATGTCAATAGTTGATGGCTCTCTGACTTGACTTGTGATAGTTCAAATATAATAAATATTATCAACAATACATAATATAAAAATTTTGGATTTACTGAGCTGTCTAACAATACATCTACTTTCAGTCGTGAGTATCACTTACAATTTTATTGCGATAGCTTTTGACGTTCACATTAAACTTTCAAACATCAGAAAGGAGGGACGCCAAGTTTGTCACGAGTTCTGTTACGTAGATATTATACATATAATATCTATATCGATAAGAGTATGTCTGCTTCGTGAACGAGTCCAGCCTTTTTATCATTATTTCGTTAATGAGGTGTCGCCGCCACTATGTCGACTGTCATTTTGGCACGACAACGATATTGCCTGCTCGATACTGATTAATTCTTTTGTTTAGGGAATGCAAATGATATTACAAATAGCATTATTAGATAGGGTGTTGTATCCCATATGTGAAGTGACATAATTATCGTACTTTATGAGTACCTACATACTTTATAAGTATATACCTGCTTTTAAATTACTTAATCATCAAAGATTCGCTACAAGTGCCCGTCAAAGATTTCGCGCGTAAATTTATTTCACAAACATCTTTTTACTCTGTACTTATCCAAATTTTATTTTTTATATCCGTTTTTCTTTTTTATTAAATATTAAAGTTTGAAATGTTATGTTAAGGGCCAGTTTCATCGGTTTTTGATGAAGCTATCTAACAGCAGACTATCGACGTGAAACAAGAATTACAGTTTATCCGACAGAGTAATTCGTAATGGGCTATCAGGGACTTATCAGAAACTGGCCCTAAAACAATTTAATTAACAGTGAAAAAGTGAAATATCAGACAGAATAATAAACAATGCATCAGTGCTTTTGAATGCCAGAACTAATTGGACAGCGATGGCCGCGTTGGATATATTTGAATTGCAGCGCTTTTAATATCATGTACATTGGACAAATAGCGATAGCAAATCATTTAACACGGCCTTTTTATCTAGTATGTTTAGTTATGGTGTCAGGTTTTATGAATATTATCGTTAAATAGTGATGCCTAAGTATGAAGATATTGAAAATTATTATTTTGACGGCTTCTATGGATTGTCGAAATTTCTCAAATGCTTAATTAATGACACATATTAGATTCCTTCGTGCCGCGTAAGGTGCTTTAAAAGACAACGAAAGTTTTCTATTCACGTATTAATATAATAGATATTTCAGTTATTTATTTTGGTTGGATTTTAAATAATTTTATTTTAAATCCACAGGTATTTAAATACCCGTCCTAAGTGTGCCACAATCTTAGCGCTTAAGAGCTTCGCGCAATCATCTTGATTAGCTCCTTTGTTGGCGCGATCAATAGATGGCCATTGGCATTGGCGGCTTTACCTTTGTTCACTTACGCGTGAGAGATAACCCATACGTTTACTCTACTTCCATTGAGTGAGCATTTTAGATAGGTACTCAAATATAAACACTAATAACATCTGTTTACAAATCTCAGCCACATTCCAAATTCGTGTTCGTTCATTGATCTATAATTTCTTACAATGCTTAATATCATAAATTGCGATTCATCTTCAGTTCATATTGCGATTATTAAACTATAGGCAATACTCGTAAACGAATTTTACTACATAATGTATTCTACAGTTTGTACTCGTCTGCATTTAATAAAATATATACTTAATCACGCATATATACTGTGTACTGTGTAGAATATACAGAGTGTACCATCCAGTGCTTTGAGAATATACACACACATATGTATTAGTCCACAGTAACTTAGTAATGTAGCGCTCTAACATTATTAATGTAGCGCTCTAACTGACCTAATTCCAATGTAGTATCTTACTCGTAGTTATATTATAAAGAATGTCCACATGTCCATCAAGCCAAGTCAAAGTGGGAAGTATGACACAAAATAATTATACAACCGTAAAGTTGGGCCTAAACTTTACGGTTAATGCTTTTGTGTTATACTCCCCACTTTTTAACGTTAAAACGTATTAGAAATGTATTATCATTCGCTAAAGAATCAGTGACTGTGCCTGATTTCAGTGACTTCTTTAGGTGACCATTAGAACTCAGCCGGATATCATACGTTGGGTCTTAAAAGACGCATTTAAGTCCATTCGGTAGTCGTTAACTATTCTTTTTTGTATTTATTTTGTTAGTTTACAATAAAAGACTTTATCTATCTATCCCACGACAAAGTTATTCGGCTACACCTAGCAACTACCTATCTACAGCTACACTGACTTACCGCACCTTCAGTGCAGTTTATCGATTACTGTCTATTCACAACATTACTGTTATTGCGACGAAACAAGCGCATAGCGAGCCGCATTAAACTATCTTGTGTAATAAATTAGAACAGTTTACGGCACGCTGAGGCCGCGTTAACCCAATTTATGGATAAGAAAGTGAATGTCACGGTGCATTCAGGTGTTGCTTGATGTGGGAGCGCTTGATTGAGGGTGCGGTTATGGATATCCGGAATATCCGAATATTCACCCCGAATGAGCGCTAATGTTGTACGTCGGCGCATTTGTGTTGATGATTTCAAAATCTGCTTTCACTAATGATCTTCTGCTTTCATTCAGTTAAAAAGCATATTCTTGAGTAATTTACAAGTAATCATTACCTAATATTATACATTTATTTAATAACGATGAGCCTTTAATACGTTTAACAATGTATTTACTTTAATTATTCTAGTAATGTATAAGTATAATAAAATAACTTTATTGTCTTGTCGCATGTTATTGTTTATACTGTCTCATAATATTTCCTTTTATAAAACATGTTTTCTTTCATTTACCTCTTAGATCCTATACGTTAGTAAGACACACGAGGCAAGGCGTATTTACGACTAAACGAAGTTACTTCAAATTTCTAACAATACCTTGCCCAAAACACCCAGAGCAGGGGTTTTATTCTCTGAACACATTTCTTCATCAACGTCTCATGTGTGGATTATTTTGTAACCACAGACAACAAAATAGATGACTGTTTTGGTCTAGCTCGACGTAAAGAACAGTGGACTCTAATCTCGATTGCAATAGAATAATGTAGAAAATATAAAACGCACGTAGTGAATATAAATTTCAAAGAGGTTTCATCTCTCAGTTTCGTAATCAGTCTCGTGCTTTTATCTCTTAACACCTTAGCTTCGAAGAACTTTCGGTCGGATCCGTTAACAGCTTTATAAAGTTAGAACGTAGACCGCCAGACTTGTATGTGTACTGAGTTTATCAGAGTCCACTATCAATATCAATCAGTACCGGTCAACCGCTTAGCGAGCGTGGGATCCTCCGACCGCAGGGAAGGGCCGGCCTGTTTGTAACATTGACACGCCACGTGTTGATGCGGACTGGCCCAATTTGGTCATGTCCGGTCATAACGCCGTGACCGTGGATAATGCGGGTTAAGCGAAGCGGTTTCTGCGCAGTTTATGGTAATAAGTGACAACTTTGGAGTTCACCAAAGTATCCGTATCTATTGCGCTACGCTATATAAACAATTGAGTAGGTGTAACATGTAAAGCCAATGTTTGTCGGAAATTTGTTTTTTTCGGATCCAAACTAATAAAGTGGAAATCAGAAAAAACATATATGAAGGTAAACTTTGTCAGAAGTTTTGTATGGGCTTGCCAAATTTCAAGAAATTTCTGAGAATAATTTAGATTTATTAAACAACCATAATAAATTTATATTTGTCTCATTAATACTTTTACCACAGTTATGTATACTTACTTTGAAAGTTTAAGTAAATAAAAATCGGTCAGCTTTCGCCGTAGACGAAACAAAAGACTTTACAAACAAAATACAAAACATTGTACAACTCGTGTACCTACAAATAAACTGTTTTCATTTTCTTCTTTTAGCAGCGCTGTTATTTATTGCATATTCTTTCCAAAAAAGTAATAATTGATTCGAGTCTCCCCACAAACGATGTCTCCATACAGAATATTGAATTTTCCGATATTTTTCATTCAGCTTGACATCACTGTCGTAGGGCGCGTAAACTTGGTAACGTATGCATATTACGTGCATGCATAGAAATTGCTGCTAAACCTTGACGTATAGAGTCAGTCAGTGTGAAACGAGGTGAGGCTACGTAAGTTAGGCATAATAGCAATAGGTTTATATCGTTAGAACCTGAATTTAACCTTAGTAAATACAGTGTTTCACATTTAAAGTTCAAAGGAAAATATAATGTCGATTTGGTAATACCAATGAATGATATTAAATACTTACTCAGTAAGTTTCAATCATGCGCTATCTATATACCTACATCAGTGTATTGTATAATTTATAATGTTATTTGAACAATGACGGCAACGTTTTTGCATTCACATATTATTCCGCCATAATACGAGTACATACAGAATACACGACATCGCAGCGGTAATTCCCAAACGGCAGATGTGGGATTAATATCTGAATAATTAAATTGTTTTCGCTAAACGCCACGTGATCATCGCAATCAAATGGGTCTGAGAGGTCTGTGGATTAAATATTTTACAGCTTTGGGATTTGGTTGGGATGAAAAGTATAAAGAAGTAATGACAGGGTACTTGCATTATAACTAATGGAAAGTTTATTATGGTAAAGTAAGTAGACCCTAATATTTTGGCTCATTTTACTATTACATATCGTAAGGCCATAGTGTGTTGAAAAATGTGGTTTTAGATAAGTCTAGGGTTAGGGGACAACTCTCAAAAATACAGGTTTGTTACATTTTTTTCCTTAATCGATGAGGATATAATTAATTTTGAAAAATTTTGTGGGTGCGGCAAGAAAAACTCGTCCCACTGGTACGGTAGACCGGCGCCTAGACCGCCTCGACAGTAGTGATGCAAAAAGTGAATATTCCTTTATATATTATTGATGATTCTAAAACTTACGTCAAACGACTTCTTCAAAAAAAGTCTATGTAGTATAAACATAGACCTCTCAGTTTTCCGCGGTATTTATAAGACTCATGGCAGCTTTTTAGGAATTTATAAGAGAAAATATAAGAGATAATAGAGATTCCCGCGTGGGTGAAGGAGACGCTACGACATTCCTGCGCACTGCATTCATGACACGTATTGTTCCTTGGACGTGGTGACTCGTGTGTGTTATTTGTGCTTATGCAGTAAATTCTGTGTGTTATCCATAAGAGAACATTTATTGGAAAATAGAGCTGGAAATTTTATCAATAGTGTACTGATTGATTATTGTCCGATTTCATCTGTTTCTTCTTTAACTTTTTTTTATCGTAAATGAGCATGCAGGCCATCTGTCATGCCATGTGTCAATGCAACCCATGGACATATGTTCAACCTCAAATAGAAGAGAGTCCCATTTGAGGTCGTGAATGTAAGTCATGAGGTCGTGGTCTCATGAAGACTGAGATGACTGCCTCAAATAATTATTCTTCGAATACTTTTCGACAAATCATTAGGATAAGAACTTGTTCAGTTCGTAAACCTAACATGACAGATAATACTTGAAATTTGAATTAATAGTATTAATTGAATTAATAGTATTAATTGACATGTCTTTCTATAAGGGTCACGTTAAGTCTTTACACTTTAAGACAGCTTAATTAACACATAAACGTATATATCATAGGTAGATACGTAATATTATGCCAACAATATTACTAATCCATATTGTTCATCCACTGGTAAAGTGCCTAATCAAAATTTACTGACA
Organism: Noctuana stator; assembly: GCA_018231225.1. Lineage (NCBI taxonomy): Eukaryota > Metazoa > Arthropoda > Insecta > Lepidoptera > Hesperiidae > Noctuana > Noctuana stator. The sequence continues at coordinate 2,008 of DWQK01002847.1, read as the reverse complement.
GTTTATAATCGACATTGTATATTAAAATAAAAGCAATCGTGTTATCATACAAGAACATGGTTAATAAGAATGAATAGCTTATGATGAGCATCAAGTACAAACAATATCATTAACAAATTATGAGCAGCTATGAGTAAGCAATACTTTTCATTACTTTAGAGGCGCCATTATTTTTTGTGCTGATTTCAACTGTGAAGTATACGTATCCAATTTATATTTATGACGGTTAGCAGACAAGAAAAAACTTGATCGATTGGTTACACACATTTTAAAACTCAATGGAATCGTATTATTTTTTTCGCATTTAGCAAATTAATGCGTGTAAAATGCAAGCAATAGACGAGAGGAAAATGTAATCATCCATGAAACAGGATATCCCAATGTGGGGAGTGGGGACGACACATTAACACGACAAATGCTATTAATATTATTACGTCTCAGGATGCAAGAGGCTCTGAATAATGACAGTAACAATCGACTATTAAGTACTTTAATGGATACTTACACTTTCTTTATTTATTTCTTTCACTTATTTCGACTTCGACCGAATTACAATCAATAGATTCAGTCGAATCGTGACCATGACCTTAATAGTCGCGTGGTCCAGTGTTTTTTTAATTTCAATTGCAAAGGCACTCACCCCTTTACTAGACTATTCTGGGTAATGATTTTGATTATTTAATACCAGTTGCTTTATACACTATTGTGCACAACTAAACTAATTTGGGAAAAATTTGAAGAGAAAACAACCGCAAGAACGAAGTTTAAATACGTAATTTAAACTTTTTAATGATCGAGTTATACAGCCAGAAGTCAGATTAATTTATAAGTCACTATTCTCCCAACGATTAGACAAGCGATAACGAACAAACAAACAATTTATTTTGGTGAGACTTCGGTGTGCTTTAGGTTCTATTCAAACATACATATGGTAGTATTAACTATAACGTTGATCTCTATTAGATTTTTCAAAATAATTCACTTTTTGAAATTCAACATATTACATGACATGGAATGATTTATTGTGTATAAATTAAATTACATGCTAAATTAAAATAAAAATTAATTACAGAGATGTCCAGTTCAATGCTTCCATTTAGGTATTCGAAATGATTGTAGTTTATCGTTAATCGCAAACTGAGGAACAGATCCTAACTAACGTGAATAAAACCTTAAACGATTTACTTTGAAAGAAGTGTTCTTTCGAACACTTCTCAAGATCATTGATTAATATTTTATGAAGTGGACTGCTTAGGTGTAAGAGATGAATAGTAAAATTTCTCCAAAGAATTCATCAAGTAAACGTTGTTCTGGAAAATATCGCAGTGACTACGATAGTTTTAAAGTTAAAGTAATTTGTGGCCGTAGGGAATAGTGGGTAGTTGGAATTTTGTAAGAAAATCCTTCGTCTTTTAATAAAAAATACGTAAATCTATTTTGATAGTGATATACATACATATGTATAGCTATTTATATAGTATCATAGTGTCTGCAAACTATCAGTATCCGCCACCCCTCCTCCGAAACAAATCCTGGGTACACCTATGCTATTGTTCAACTATCTAAGGGTAGAGATAAGTTTATAAGAAATTGCTAAAACTTTTTAGCGAAAGAAAAGTAATTGCTTGTAAGAGCGCTTAGGAAGATTACAAATGCCTACGAAACAAAATGTAAGCAGTATTTTTAATACTTAATTCTTAATGAAAATAAAATAGGTACCTTAGTGGTTCACAGACACGAGCTCGTTTTGTACACAAATTTAGTATAATATAAACTTCGGCGAATTATAGAATATTTTGTTTATGAAGAAATATATAATACTTAATAATTTAACTTTCTAGCACTTGACCTAAAAATCTTAAATAACATTATAATGGTTTAAAAAACTTAATTCTCTTTAAGAATTATTACAAATTAACCTAATGAGAATAAATAAATAATAATAAATAACGCTTCACACTCACATCCCCACACTAGGATTCCCTGTGTCGTGGGTGCCATGGACACA
>DWQK01002846.1:0-12436 GCA_018231225.1 Noctuana stator | reverse complement strand
GTTAAATCGGTTAAGTAGTTTAGGAGTCCATCGCGGACAAACACTGTGACACGTAATTTATATATATTAAGATAACCGACTTCAAACTCATATATAACAACACGAGTAATTAAGTCTAATTTGTTGCAGGCTCCGATATAAATGGTATAAGACCCACACTAACCCCACACTAGGATTAGGGTACTATGGATACAAAGACAATTAAAAATCACTTACACGGGGAATAGAATTGCCTAGCTAGGAATCGAACCTAGGATCTTTTCAATTGCAGACAGGAATGGTAACCACTTCACGACAGGGTTCATCAAAATAATTTGGAAGAAATATTCTGTCCTTATTATTTTACTAACCGTACAAGCGCAGGCAGCAATTGCGCGTGGGAATCTGTCGCAAATATCTACTCGTAGATTAAACCTCACTTAGCTCTGAAAAGACGAATAATGAGTTTTGCTACATCGCTCCAGTGACAAAGAATAACAAAGAGGCGAGATAGAGAACGCTTAATGCTAGAAGCAAACTCTCGGAGTCTTTAGCGCGACTGACGATACAATTCTTTGCGTGTCGTTTATTATCGACTTACATAACCCTAGCTCTAAGCTATACGACATTGAAGAAGCTCTAAGATATGCAAGTAGAATACAAACACAATATTATACATTTAACTAACTCCTCAACATTATTTTCTTATGACAATCTAGTTGGCTAGACGAGTCTTGCAGGGTGAGCTCGCCATTGTATAATCTGAATATTTATTATTAAATATGTGTACAATAAAGAATTATTATAATTCGATATATAATGAGAATAGAAAAATATATTATATAAAAAAATGTTTTTAAATAGCGACGTTTTGTAAAAGTTTGGGTCACGGTACATCACATTCACTAAACATAGATAGATTAATTTATAATCCAATAATTATACAAAAATAATATAAATCAAACTACGAATATGTCACTAAGGGCCTGTTTTATTATGTTCCCAGTAAAAATGCAGTTCCAAGTAAAAATGCAGTTAAATGCTGTAAAAAAAGTAGTTAAATGCAGGTCAATTTCACCAGGAGTCGATTACTTGAAGTTGATGAAACAGACCCTAAAACTGACGAGTACGAGCGCGTATGACAATTTGTATCCGCCTTAACAGGGATAACATTTTTACGTGTCACTCTCTGAAAGGTTTGGAAATATGGCGCGCAGTAAAACTGTTCGTTGTTATTTTTATGTCATCCGACCATGATAGGGGACCGAAACGTGAATGTGATTGCTCGGGAGATTTTAGATATCGCAGCCTATGGAGAAAGTTTGGTTGGGTATTAAGAGCCTTTGCACACTAGTAGACGCTCTTTGCGGATTATGATTTAAAGTAATACCGACCACGATTAGATTAGGTAAAATATTTGGCGGTCCGAACAATTTATAGGCTTTCACATTTAGACTCAAGCAAGGTCAAAGTTCTGTTAGAGGTTGCTCGTGAAATATTTCCTGATAATTAAGCAATTCGCTTCTATTTATAAAACAACTAATAAACTAAATTAATTTTGCTACCTGATGAATTTGAGGCAGAAAATGAGGAAAAGTTAGTTTGTTTTTTTGTCAGGCGCGTTTCTTGTGCTTCCATCCACACCTTTGTGCCCTGAAGCCTAATGACTACATTAATTAATTAACGAATGCAAACAGGGATACCTATCATAGCTGTCTCCGGCTAATAGCGTCCCTATTCCCGTTTATAGATAAAACACAAAACCTACAAATATTTATGAAATACTGCGCTAATAATATAATAAAACTTATTATACACATGAAAGAGACTGCGATTAGAAGACCAGCAAAGGGATTTTCCGAATGAATTCTACGCTAAAAGGACCTTCCTTCGAAGCCGGCAACAATCTATAGAAACTATTAAAAATAAAGCCTAATTATGTCGCCATGTCTATACTATGTATTTCCATTCCACAATTTTGGCATTAGCGACTTCTCTCATATACATAGGCAATGATCGCCACTGTATGCTAGCTTGCTAAGTTTAGTTTATGAAAAATAAATGCAGAGTCTATCTCCAACAAGTCGAAACCAACATTCCTGGTCTTGACTTACACAAAAAGTCAGAAATAAAACATTGTAAGCACGCAGGCCGATATGCAAATAATAACATCATCTGAGAACACTTAAGCTTGCTCTAGGGCGTTTCAGCGATCTCTCTGCCAGGGTGGGCCACACAGAATTACGAATAGTAATTAACTCGGTCATATTTCATCTCGACGGGGCTCAGGGTATGCAAATCATAGAACGGGTGGTCGGAGCGTTTTTATAATACCGGTTCAAGATTTCGATCAGTTACGTCTTCTTGCGAACTTCGAAAAACTAATTTAATAATAATGTATCTACACATATAAAATGCTTCGTCCTGAAGGACTGACTGACGGATCAACGCATAGAAAAAATCGCTGATCGTAGACACCTGAAACCTGCAGGGTGTGTTCTTTGTATGACGTACTGTAGGCAACCGATAAGAAAGGATTTTCCAAAAATTCTACTCCGAAGGGGGTGCAAAACGGGGGCAGAGTTTGTATAGGATAACATGATTCTTTGGTCCAACTAACTTTGAAATCCACGCGGACCTTTTACAGACTTTTACCTTTACCTTTTACCTTCTCCGACTTTGACCAGACGGACGCAATCATCAGAAAAGAAAATTGTACGCAACTACAAAATAGCAGGTTGCACGCAGAAGATATAATGCGACAGAATCATGAGTCGTGGGTTACGATAAAACACCTCCTTAAACTGAAGGCAGTTCGTATCGGCAGCTCACATAATGCCGAGATTTTTCCACATCAACTTTCTAAACAGCACACCTTAAGAAGTGTTCTTTACAAGGAGCGGCGCGCGCCCCCGCATAATGATGCAGCTTGCTTGCATTCGAGATTCACCGCCACTTTACCACGTCCAGGTGAAACATTGTCTAGGTAATGAGGGAATGTACAATGGTAGAGATGATAAACATGCCATTCTTTATGGCAAGGCTAGAATAGTAGAAAGAGAAAGTTACAGGAAACTATTTGACACAATACTTTAAAAATTCATCAGTGTAGACTTAAATCATATTTGTCACTTCCAGTAAGTATACTTTGAAATGATGCAATGTCGTTTTTAGATTACGTTTTTCAGAAGAATAGAATGTAAATGCAGTCATATAAGACGCAACATAAGAAGTTAAAACTCAAATCGCAAAATAATTAAAACAAGAAGTAAAGTCATTCCCGTTAATAATAATATCCAATGCTCAATAAGAAAATATTCCCAGTCGCAATAATTTGCATAAGCATTAACAAAATGTACAATATCATGCAACCAATCTGCATATTAATAGCGAGCAATTATAGCAGACAAACGCTCACCTCCCTACCAGTTAGAGGAAAATTAGAAAAACTCCCTGGAGGTCCATTCGTAGGGGAGAGGCGTAATCAAATCAAGCTACCAGCTGGAAAGAAATAATACAGAGTAAAAAGACGAGAATAACGGAGATTACCTACTAATAAAAAAAGGAATTGGTGTTTAAGGTTTGACAAAAACAGTACATGACAGAAAAGATAGAAATAATATGATAATTTTGGAAACAACACAAGAAAGATAGAATAAAATGTGAAGCAGAAAAATTTAAGTAAAATACTTATATATGGTTAGAAAAATTGTAATAACAAGTTATCATAAAAATGTATTCTCAGAAAATTATAGAAATGAACAAGTTCTCGAAGGAATAATAAAAACACAAACGAGAAAGGTTAAGACAGTTAACATCAATTTTATTGTTACGCTTCTAAGCCTCTGTATTAAAGTTATGCAATTTTATTTTATAAAGAAATACTACTCAGCTACCATTATTTCTAAATTAAATTATTTTCTTAACTAGAGAAGCAGCCGTGGCTCCGAAATTTAAATTAAAAATAAGTTTCAGTATACGACGATAAGAAACGGGTGAAACATTTAAAATTTTCTCTTCTCTGTTTTTAATAACAAATTAAGTCCTCCCAGTCCCAAAGCTTAAATTAGGAAACCTCCAACCAACTGTAAGGAGCAACCCCTTTAAATATTTATATTAGAATAAGTCCTTGGAAGACCGTTGCGATATTGTTTCCATCAGAAGCTAAACTTCGCGATCCCGGGTAAATCCCGGTCAATCCCGGTGGCCTGGGATCTCTGGACACGGGACTAATGTCGCGGCCGGTGGACAAATAGTCCGTTGGATTAGCGACGCCTTGATTAACTAAGCTGAGTGTTCACCCTTGTTTTGTTATGCACCCCTGGTACTCAGCTCCCAGATTGGATTATCTATCCTTGTCTTTTTTGCTCTTCAATAGAATTAGTATAGCTGTCCTTCTTCACTTTATCTGAATCGCCGTAACTTGAATGGGTTCTAATATAATGTAAACAAGGTAAAAATATATGTAAACATCGAGTTCAAAGACCAAAGCGTCCGACGAGTACAGGCGGTTCAAGTTTAAAACTCGAACTGATTGAGTGCTTACAGAAACAAACTTGGTTAAGGATCGAAATAGTTTGTTTACATTGAGCCATTCATAAAATTCTTGATTCTTTATTTGAAAGTGAGTTTATAAAAAGTCGGAGCTTATAACTTAAATCTCTTAAATGTCACTTTACACATGGTCATATTTAACATAAAGATAAAAGGTATTTTTTTTTAATAAATGAAGGTAATTGAACAAGTCTAGATAATATCCCCAAGTCGTGTTGAAACAACAATAGGACTTATTATTCCCAGAAAAGTAATGCAAGATTGTTCAAGAACTTACCGATGCTCCAATTACACTCTTCAGAATAAAATAAATATTGAACAGAACAATACAAACAATTATACAAAGACCGGATCCGTTCACCTTCAGGTATCGTTCAATTGTTTGTCAACGGACCCTTATCCCTTGACAAACAATTTGTTCCATGCACCCATTTTAACTTCCAAAACAATTGAAGAATAAAAGAGTTGACTGGTTATTCAGATTACTGACGCTACAATTAATGTCAACGGTATAAAAGTCGAGTTCTTGTAACACACTGTGCTTATCATGGAGTTAGAAGACTAAGTTAAAAATACTTGTCTTAATGTATGCTTAATAATGATGCAGTAACTCCGTTATGCTAGCTTTGGTTTCCGCAACAATTATTGGATAAGATAATCTAACGCTAGTTTAGGCGCAGACCACAATGTAATCAACGTGTAACATAGGTATCTTGGCACACGGATGTAGCAATCCGAATACGGGGAGTTTAATAGGACAGAGTAATGAATGAGTTGTTTCAACATAGGTGGGCGTGAACAACTACGAGTCAGGTTTTTAATTTGGCTCGTGATTTGCACAAAATTGAGGAAGTAGAGACTGGATTTGGCTTTGAAGATTCCAATAAAGATTTTACGTATTAAGTTATACGAAATACGGATATGGTGCTATAGAATGTACGGATTTAAGGCTATTTGGAAGTCTCTAAGGGGATTAGTTGCTAAAATAGGTCAATGGAGGATAGACATGAAGTACCTATCAACAAATAGACAGACACACATTAATTTTCAAATACATATAAAGATACGAGAACATAGCCATTAAACGGTAACTTATCGAGTAATAGAAACGACATAAACTTGACGTAAAAAGTGCAGCTGATTCAATTATACTGAACATGAAGGAAGTGAAACGCATTACATTCTATGAATGAATAGAGATGGTGCCTATATAATAGCAATGGAAATAATTGGCGTGTGTATCTGCCACTGGATGCATTATTTATGACCAAGAAGTTCTGAAGGGAAAGACAATTGAATGGACTCGGCAGCCTATGCATTCCGGTCTTGCCTGAGAATCGAATCCAGGAAATCCGTCGCGCCAAGCGAAGCCGATACCGTTGCATCACTGCGCATAACGGTACGCGGTATATTCACATAAAGGCTCAATTATATTACTGCCGGAACATAGAGATTGCTTTAATTCCATAATGATTGTGTAACGAATAGTACAGGAAGGGCCAGTTTAACAAAATGCCCAGTCATATTATAATGAACTTAAAGAGAGAGGTCAAGTTATATCGGTGGTTTTATATCGGAGTCATCATTCATACTCTTTGCGGCGTCACGAGCGGCCCCCGGCTTAATCCAATTTAAAATTCATCCGGCCAGCTTAAAAAGCGCGGTTAATTTAGGGGGAAAGGTACCCGAGTAGCTCTTCTGAAATCTACAGGGTAACGTCTTGGAGCGCGTGAGGGCGCATTGACCGCCCTATTTAAGTATACCTCTTTGCATTTATTTTTAGGGGCACGTCCGTTGCGACATGCCACCCTTATAATAATGGTACTTGAGAAGTAGCTCTTGGTCATAATTAGCAAGAGATAACAAGGAAACAAAGAGTGGAAATATGCGCGAATTTAAAAGTCCCAATCAGGAAAAAGAAGAGTCGACTAAATTCACGAATGGTGGTGACGATGTGGACAGCGATAGAAATTAAACATCAGCCAGCTATCAAACCTACCTTTTTTTTGTTTCTAGGCATTCTGTAGGTACTGTCATCAACTTGAAATTGAAATTTAACAACGCACCGTAATACGTCTGATTCAAAACATTCCATGGAACTGTTTGTTCTATTTCTATCACTACAAAACTCTCGTTACAAATAAAGGGTTCAGCTGTTAGACATTTTCGAATCCGTACAATTTACAACATTTCTATCAAAAAATTCCAAAGCAAAATCTTTGGAAACATTTGCCACCATTCCTGAACGAGAGAAGAAATATCTGCGCGAAACATTCCTAACGCCTGTTCCGACTCCGATAGGGTTATCAAAATGTTCGCAACGAAAACCGAATTCAGTGTAAATCTTTTAAAGGTTTTAATTACGCTAAGTGGGTGGCCGTAGGGTTGGCAGCATCAATCTATTTAATGCGCGGAGCCGACGATCCGGCACCTGTTCCGAACAAAACGTTCGTACATCCTTTTTCCACGTCATTCATTACAAGCTTCGGAACTTCTTCAACGTAACCGAAAGATGGATTTGTTGCTAAATTGTTTTTGACGCTACCAAGAGGTACTAGCCAAAGCTAGGAAGCTTTACATCGTATTGTGATGTCTTATTTTCTTCTTGATTAATCGCGTTTCATTTTTCGAATATAAATTTGACGTATTTCCTAAATATTTAATTCACGTTGAGTCCAGTTTCATAATATTTTTCTTAAATTTAAGTAACTTTTAGTATCTACTTCCAATTTTAAATAAATAATATGATGTACATGGATCGACGATTCATGTTTTGTATAACACAATCCATGTATCTATAAAAAACTAATCAAAGAATCCCATACTATAAAGTATTCCGAATATATTTCCTAGATATATGATTCCTTCATAATTCTCAGTTAATAAAAGATAAGAAATGACGCTGTTTATTATAAAGATGAAGAGTCATTTCAAAACAGCCACATCTAAAGTTTCTTTGAACCATCAAGCGAGCATTAATGGTTCAAATAAAACTTTCCTCTACTAAACATTTATCATAATTTTGAGGGACAAATCATACGGGCCTTTACACAAACTAACAATAACAGGTCTAAATACTCGTTAGTAATAAACTGCACTTTTGTCGGAATAACGTCATTTGGACGTGTTTACACGGCGCTCGTGCATTTAACTGTTGTTACGGTCACCATCTTGATTTATCGTGGCAACGCTCAGTTCAACAACAAGAATGGTAATAAAATTATCATTAGAAACGAAAGCGCATGTAATTTCATAGAAATGGTATCTGATTTTAAAGTGTTTGTTGGATAAGTAATAAAAGTAAGTTTAAAAAAGCAAGTTTAAAACTAGCATTAGGAACTGAAAGTTAACTTTTAGTGGCACACCTATAGTTAGTTACTTCAGTGTTTATCTTATAAGTGTGAAGCACAGTGTCAGTAATCGCAGAGGCATTAAAAGTATGAATAAAGTTTTTACGTTATAAAATACGGAAACATGTCGCCAACAAAAATTTTAAGATGCAGTTCTTTCGTCAGCGTTTCAATTTTAATTTTCCTAATTAATTTGCTTGTCAGAAACTCCTCAGAGGCAGTTTTGTCGGATTGAGATAATCTATTTACGACTGATGAGGCCTATTATCCTAAAATTCCTTGAAAATTACGGTAAGTAGAATTTAAAGGTAATTGGATCTTGTTAACGGATTAGTTTAGGGAAAAACAGACGGTCAATGGTATGCCATAGATACGTTAGTTAAGGTGACTACCTCAGTACTCATAAGAAGCAACTTATCACCGATTGAAGTTTGCCGGTGTTCATGGTTTACAGATAATGCTTAACATCAGGCCTGCGAAATGGCCTGCATTTTCGTTTTGTTACTTATAAACGATAAACAAATCGGAAGCAAAGGAACTGGATATTCTAAATTTATTTTAAAAGAAGCTGGTATGTATAAAAGTTTGTTTACCAACATAATCGTCACCTCTACAATATTAAGAAAACCAGATAATTTAGACGAAATTTCTAAAATTGGCCTATCATTTGTCCAAGTCAAATTTCAATTTGGGTCTCTCAAATTTAAAGATCATCAACTTGACACGCCACGGTGTTTTTTTTTCCATAACAAGCCCAAAACGATTACAGACTCGATTTACTTCATCATCACACTTCAACCACTAATATGGGGTTAATGAACTTTAAGTGAATAAAAAATGGCTGCCATTTGCCGCGCATGTGTTCCGCTCTCGAGTGTAAACGTCAACTTGTGTTCAACTGAAGAGTTTAGTGACAGAACGAAAATAAGCGTAGAGAATATAAAAACATTTCAGCCGGTTGGATAGTAGTTGCATTAGCTTTGTATTAAATACAGATTAAAAAGAAGTTAAACATGATAGACGTTTACAAAAATGTTTCTATTTTTGTCGTCACTTCGAACGTGTCATTCTATTCAGTCGGAAATGCTGATAAACTGAGAGAGTCGGCGTTTAGACCGTTTTCATGAGAGACAGGAAGATGTTATAGAAGACATTCAAATTGCAAAACTTCTTAAATAGCATTGATCGTTATCTCGTAGCTTTTGAGGATCTATTAACTAGGTACTGTTCCGCTCTTAATTCTGGTCGAATTCTTAAAACTATAAAACTTTTAAAAACACACCACCACCATGCAATGGCACCATGCAAGCTGACATTGAGACGTCTTTAATCATACCACAAATTCAATTAAGAGAACTTTCACACCATAAAAATGTTTATATCTATATTTTAAATAGTAACGACTAATTTATGTCGGAACAGCGATAAAACAGAAGAGGTTAATTGCCCGAACGACTTTGAGAGTAAAAATCTAATTATAAATAGATACATTTCGGGTAGGTTTACATTTAACGAAGGGTGAACAAAAATTGGTTTAACAAATCCATTTCTTAATTCGAGAAAAGGGTGGGATGGGGTGAAAGGGGCTGAGCCTCAAATCCGATATTCTGTCAATTAGTGAGCAAATTGATTACCTTTTAATTTGGGATTTTTAACAAAATCCCACTGAACGTTAGCCGAGATTTTAAGCATTTAATTGCTGTATTGTTGATTCTATTCTCTTTTTATTATGGACTCTGTGTGTAATTGGTACATTCTTAGGTAATTATTGAAAAAACAGAAATAATAATAACGTTTCGCACTTACAGCTCCACTTTAAGATTCCTTATATCGTAGCCTATCATAGTCACTCACAAAGACACATCACCATCACCATGGACAGTAAACTAAATTTATTATTGAAACCTTTGTCTCCCTGGAAATCGAGCCTAGAACCCTATAGAAAGCGGACATATAATATTAAAAGTTTTTTACTTTATCAAATAATTCTACTCGTACTACTAGTAACAACAGAATTAGGTAACTCTAGTACAGTTACAAACCAAAGAATTAGTCATAATCACCCTCAATCGTGAACCCTCAAAGTGTCGAGAACTCTGTTCTTAATTCGTTATCATGAGACACATCCGTTTCACACTGACTGCAAATTGGTATAAAGAACAAAGATCTTAACCAATTAAATTAGTGAATGGTTGTACTTACATATACCTACAATAAGTACAAGACAATCTGTCGTATCAGGCGTTAGTGAAATATATTACATTACAAGGCAGCATTATTAGCAGCACGAAGCAAATTAGTCACAATTAGTTATAATAGTAGTAATAGTAAAAGAAATCAGCTCATTACGGTACAATTTTACTTATCCAGCCATTGTTTGAAATGAAAATCAAATTTCATGTGGGCTTCGGAGGGTATGTTAAGCCAAATGACGAATGCCCTTTAGACAGTTTGACAACTACCGACACAACTGCTCTAATGCGGATTGGTGAAAATACGAGTGCGTATTTCCACCAATCCGCATTAGAGCAGCATGGTGAAGTATGCTCCAGGCCTTTCCTGGCTATGGCACCAAAGCCCATCAGAGGGTTATAAAAAGGGATGCAAACAGTAACCCGTTGGTATTAGTTATTTAATTTAGGATTCATTAAACATTTCTATGAACGACTGATTTGGATAATCATAACTGCGTTTCTATTTGGCACAAACCGCCCTAGGACACAATACAGTCTATTGTTCCCTGCCACCAGCCGACTGCGCTGATTGTTCACATGACAGGGAATTGCTTAATGGTTTAAATATGGATTTTTATGGATATAACTGATAAGGTTTGGCTAAGTTAATGTAACATTAATTAAGTAATTACACTTTGAAATTTTTAGGCGTCAACTTGAGCTGAATGTCACTTGTAGGTAAATGTAAGAACACGATTACTTGTAAATAATAATACCTAGTAGGGAATTATTTCGGCTTAAATTAATCAAGTTCGTTGAAAATTCTCATATTCAAAGTAAGAAACAGGTATTCTGATATTTACAATGTTGCGTCATGCAGTATAAAATAACAGGCCTACTCAGATTGTAAAAAAAAATATATACAAAAAAGCAGAAAACCAGCGTCTCTATAAACGTACCCAAAACCGATATGAGCCTTTAAGTAATTCAATTTCCGTCGTTAATTATAAATGCCTCGCATGTCTCTGGCTGGCCGGAGCCGCGCTTAATCTATGTCATTCACACCCTCTTAATGCTATCCAAGGGTTGCTAGTTGAACCCTAGCAGGCTAGATAATATGGGACATTGAAATTCTGAACAGGTCATTGACACCGGCAGGACCAAGATAGTGCAAATGGCCGCCAAAATATCCGGACCTATCCATTTATCCAATATCGTTTTCATTTATTTTTTATAAATTATTAAAAGCACAGTACTCACACCAAGTATAGAAATTAACCATACGTTAGGAAAAAATCTCAAAATAACCTTAAAAACTACCTATTATAACCATCGATGGTCACCAGTAGGTCACCGTAAAAAAACATATAATTAAATAAATTTTTTTTGGAAAAGTTGCATTATTGCAAACTCACAGATAGATAACACAGTAGCTAATAATTCTTATGTTCAAGAAATGTTCCAGTACATTAATAATTTCCAACTCAGAGGCATCTCTACTATCTGGGGACACATAACGAATTAAATTGATAAAGAAAATTTGCATTGCGACAACCCTATCATCCTGAGTGGGGTAACGGTCTTAAAATATTCTACAGTGTCATAAAAGTATCTTGAATAACGAGTCCCCGAGGACTAGGACGTTTCAGACGCTGTATATTATTGGTAACGTTTCAGAACACAGTGGTATAACAAGCATATATGTTTGTTATATTTATAGCGGGATAAAAACACGCTGTATATGCGTGTATGGATAATAGGCATCGACCAAAAACTTGGGTTTCGGCCAGTTTCGGTAAATCAATTTTCGGCTTTAGTTTTGGTTTGAGTCTAAAAATGGCAGTAACTTTCTGCCGTGTCGAAACTCCTATGTTTGTGAATTATCGTGCGTTCTGTACTTTAATGATTGTCTTTTTATTTCATTCAACACAACTAGTTACTTATGTAACTGGCTGTAGGTATTACTATGCAAAATTATGGGTAAAAGTAAACTACATTTTAGTATTAATAGAAGTTTTTAACATGTTTAAGTGAGTTTCGGTTTCGGCCGAAAATTCGAGCAAGGCAGAAAGTTCGGTTTTGGATTTGACTAAAAAATTCAGTCGGACAAAAGTTTCAGTCGAACACTAATGGATAAAGAACACGCTGTATATTATATAATATTACTAGTTGACCAGGCGAACTTTGTACCGCCTAAGACCCAGTAAATGTTGTGTTAATTTATTATGGTTCGATGGATGTCTTGATGTAGGGTTGCACTGCATTATATTCCCTAAATTTGTCGTATACTTTAACCTCAGCATTGTAACACAGCGCCATCTATTGAACGGAGCTAATAAATAATCGTGGCTATCGGATATGATTTGCAATAAAATAATA
>DWQK01002845.1:0-12437 GCA_018231225.1 Noctuana stator | reverse complement strand
TTGGCCACTAACCCATATCTCCACCAATCCGCATTGGAGCAGCGTGGTAGAGTGGATTTTCTGTATGGTTAAACAATTAGCTTACAAGGTTGTCGTCGTAGAATAATTTATTTAATATTAATGGTTACACTTACTTGGTTGGACGGCCATTTTGTGTAGAACCTCCAAAGCTAGCGCCCGTTGCCACAGCGGTTTATCCGGGTCCAAGAATTTGATTGTTAGGGATAGGAATATCTCACATTCTGTTATCTGTGGGAAAACGAGGGAGTAATTATTGTAATGAAGCGCGCATAAACAGTAGAAATTTTCACAGATGTACTTCTGTTGCCACTACAACAATATATAAAATAAATACTTAAGGGGGCTCCCACGCAATTGGCCGGTTTTTTTCATCATGCCTATAAAATAGCAAAGTCGTATTCCTGAGTAGTAAGATGTGTAGCGTAAACAATGGCCGCTTACCAGCACTTGATGATACTTGTGCAGGATGACGGAGACGAGGCGCAGCAGGCGCATGGTGACGGGGAAGTGCGGGCGCGCGGGCACGGGGCTGCCGCCCGCCGGCGCCACCGCCCCCGGAATATGCGCCGCCGTGAACGCCGCCCTACGGAACCACGACACATATTAACAATGTTCATTGCATATGATTTAGAATGAAGAGTGAATGTATGATGTATTTTCATTCACTCTTTATTCTTAAACTTTTTCCGTATAAAACAGAACAAATTAAAATAGAACTCTTTCTCTGTGCACGCTGTTCAGCGTCCTCAAAGGAATTGCAAATATCTTATTGAGTTATGTATGTATTAATATAATCTTTTAAAAATGCATATGAAATTTGTTAGGCACTGTAAAAGCTATAATTAATTTTTTCAAACTCGCCGTAATAAATTTATTAATTTATTAATTAAAAAAATCTATCTTTTATCTAACTACTGTATATTGATATAAGTCAATTAATTCATACCTGTACTTAACGTTGGGTGAAAACAACCTTATTATTAGGGCGCAAACATGTTCCTTCAATAGAAATCTGAAGTCTGGGATCTACAAAAAAAGATGTTCGTTAAACTTACTTTACACAAATATATTATACACAAATATGTATGTAATTTATATATGTTTTGATAGCTTTTAACTACACTGAGATTTTGCATTAAAAACCATGCGAAGAAAAATAACAGAATGATAAAATGTATGTACAAGTACATTAAATAAAAATTGACCAATAAGATAAACACGTGACATAAGCACTGACCAATCACACGGATTCTGAATGGATTTGGTTGCCGATGCAACCATCTATGTTAATATACTATACAAAATTACCCTCAAAGGAACGAATGTTTGAACGAAATGTTATAGGTCAATTTTAACTGGAATACAACAATAATACGAACCTTGAAAAATATTTCGGAAAAGTCTGTCAGGATTGTATCAAGTAGTTCCAATCCAAATGTCTTTGGCACATCCGATATTCCTATTAACCATAATGGCGCGTCACTGTTCACTAGTTGGATTATATCCTGAAACAAGTAATTTATATTAAATAAGTATCTTTACGTAGTATAAAATGAAATCGCTTCTCCTATCTGGTCGCAGATCTTTTATATAGCAGCAGTTTTCAGTAATAAGTACAGCAATTCAAGAGGAAGATTTATATTTATAATTTACTGATTTTGATGCTACATGAAGTTGTCAGGTCAGTAAGTTTAAAATAAAATATTTATTTAATTATTATGTAAATCGCAGCTTAATATAAAGGTAAAAGGGCATACATTATAAAAAGTATATTGTAACATCCTGTGCCACCTTCAAGCTAGTTTTCGAATCACTCTAAAACAGGGCTGTTAGTTTTAAATGTAAACTTACCTGCAAAATAAGATAGGCATCTACGGCGCAAGGTTTGAGATCCTTAGGAGCTTTCACTGTGTTCGTTATTATTCTAACATCTGTAGGATTAGCTTTCAGTGTGCCTAGAAATAAATTATCAATTATATCTCATTAACTAAACTAACTTGAGTACTTTGATGTTTATTTTGTAAGCAATTCCATTAGTGAAATAACAAAAAAATGGATGATATAAAAAAAATCCATATTCAGTTTCAAATAAGCCACACTTAATTAATAATTGACTACCTAAGCCTGGGTTACCTTCAGCTTCGTGTAAGGCGCGCTCGAAGACCAGGGCGGCGAGCTGGCGCACCGTGGCGGCGGCGGCGTGGCTGGTGCTCACGTCCCGCGTCTCGCACGGGGACACCATGCGCATGCACATCACCATTGTCTGCAAATCATGTTTGTTGATGTTACTTACCGCTGAGGTCATTAGACTGTGAGTCAGTAGAGGTGCTGCTTCATGAAACTGCCAAAGCCAGAAATGTAAAAGGCCAAAATATTAAAATATCTTACCCTAGCTAATGTATCACCATGAACCAAGTCTGAAGTGGTCATCAGCAGTGCAGCAGTCTGCAACAGTTTTAGCTCCAGCATGTTGGACTGTCCCAGGTTGAAGAGGCAGTCTACAATATGACGCGCTCCTTTCGCGTCTATGCCTTGTTGAGCTATTAGCCGCTGAATGGTTCCCAGACAGAACTAAAAATACCAAAAAGCTACATTAGGAGATGTTTCGTGTTACTAACTTTAAGTATAAAAGTTTTAGCATCTAAAATTATAGTTTAAGAAACTAAAATAACATGGTTTAATAGCAAGCCAAATTAAAATATAGAAAATAATTTTTAAATAGTTACGAACAGTTAATTGTATTGTTAAAAAACGTGTTAGATGCTTTAAACAATTTTTTCATTATTTCTAAAAAAAATTTTTACATTAAATTATGTAAGGTTGGCCTTTGAAGAATACTTTTTTTATTATATCATGGTTTACCTTTATGATTTTAACATCTTTGGATTCACATCCTTGTACCAATGGGTACAGTATTTGGTTGACAACTCCATACAGTGAAGCTTGGGGATTGTTGGCTGCTAGGGACAGTTTCTCTATAGCTTCATCACATGCCTGGAATATTGTTATTGGTCATTAATTTTTAAAGTTTAAAATCGGAGTTTATAATATTTATTAACTATGGCCTCCATTGGCCTAGGGAACCACATTTTACAACAGTGGTTAACTACCATAGATAAAATTGTTTGCAGTGCCTGTTGCATCAAGCCCATCCCCATTCCATCCAAATAATAATAGTGATGTCATTTAACAATCCCACTTTATTTGTGTTGCAAAAAGCCAACGGAAATAAAAGTCTTGGCACTCCTTTAAAATCAAGAGTATAAATAACAAATTACCTAGTAACTATGCATATAACCTTAGCCTGACAGGGTTCATATGTGACCTAAACATGTGCACTATTATTACTTTGTACTACTACAACGCAAACTGCTCACACATTATGATTAAGTTAATAACTTTAACATGGGCTATAGTGATAGCTTAGATTACCGGACAGGAACAGAACTGAAAAAGTTACCTTGTTGGACATTGCACTGTTTCAGTAAATCAGTAAAGAATTACTCATGAACTATAATGTTATATTTACTACTTTAAATACAAATAAAATATTTTAAAGCAGGATATGGATCAGAATTTTTAAATTGTACTTCAGTTGGGTCAATAATGTGACATACATTTTTAATAGATGATGTCAGAATATTGTACTGATCTATTACATTTCTCATACGTGTATTATAAAAAATTTAAATAAAAATAAAAACCTCTCTGATCTGAGGATACTTCTTCTTGGTTTCTAAACTGAGTGTCTTGAAATCATTTTGTAAAACGTCCATAAATTTTTTGGTAGAATCATCACCGGTTACAGCACTGACGAATGCCATGCTTAATATTTATATTGTATTATTAAATCACTTTACATTTCAAGTATAATTTATAAAAATTAAAAATATGCCATGTACACAATCGACATCACATCACAATTTTCTATTCTGAAACCTTCACTGCTGTTCTTTCTCAGTGTCCTGAACATTTTACAAATAACGTTTTACTTTTATTTATTAAGTAACATATTTTTTAAATATTTTATGTATATTAAAATGAATTAGATAATGTATTAATAATGCATCCAACCATAATACAACTACGATGCACAATCTTCTAAATTTCTTATTTCATAGTATTTCACACAGAGTTTCTGAACGCACACATAAAATTTGACAAGTAAAAAGTATGTTGCAATATATAAAAAAATACTTTTGACTAAAAAATTATAACCGAAAACATTTTGAATCTTTTGAAAAACTAAATATTTATTTCTTAGTATTATCAAATGTATATTTACAATTCGTAAAATTTTTAAAATTCTAAAAATTAAACATTGTGAAATAATATGACATTTAAAGTGACATTATTCATGCTGCGTGAAACAAAACATTTAATGCAATGTTGCTTTGCCAAAACTTACTCCCAGAAAATGAGGTAGGAGAATTGGGTAAAAGTTTGAAACGCATGTCATAAAAAAGAAAATAATAACAGAGCCACCTAGCCTACTTAGCGTATCTCAAGCGAGTTTTTGTTCGTTTTGTTTGCATGTATATAATGAACATGAGACTATAATGTTATCATAGTTTAAACTATTTATACAAATTAAATGTGCATTTTGCATTGTCAAATTAAAAACACATTGACTATAATTAAAGTTAATTAATATTATGGGAATACAGAATAAGAAAAAAATTAATTAATATTAAAAATAATTATGTTTTTAGCTCTTGACTTGGAATGGCAATGACCACAGATGATGAGATGAGATGACCCACTTTTGACGGATGCTTTTTTAATATAGCAACATCGATTTACTGATTGTGCAGAAGAAAAAACAATGGTGTGATTCCAGATTTTTATTTGTAAGTATTTATAGATTCCAATATCAATTTAGCTAAAGTAAGAATAGTAAGTAGATTAAACAGTTTGCGCGCTCGACGATGCGGATTCCAAGGTACAGAACACGCGATTTCCCATCATAACGCAGCTTCGCAAGCCTGACGTTCTGTCAGTGCAATTTTTACTCTTATTTATTCAGCTCGATCGAGCTATGCGCCATTCGTACTGCAATAAAACCGCCGATGTCTGCAGGTTTTAGCACATCTTTAAATAAAACGCCGAGGAAAGCGAGTGCAATGGCTGAATGTCTGACGTCGTGACCGGGTCGGGCTATGCGACAGCGCTCGTGTTTTCGCACGTAACAATAGTCTAGTCGCAGTCGCCGGTACTTAGTTCTCGTTATTTGTGTCGTATTCCGTGTTTTGTTGTTTGATACGTGACTAAAGTGGATTGTGGAGCCGCTAATTTTCGCAAGACAACAACGGTCTCAAACCAACGTGTCATATGGTCCATCACACAATCGGTTGTCTGATAAACTGTGCAACATGTGTTTTCGCATTTCAATTTGTAAATATATCAGTTTGTCCCGTGCTGTGTGAAGATCGTAAGTGTAGGAGTAATTTACAGTCAAGCTGCTGATAGAGTATTTTTCAGAGCATGAACATGATCAAAAATGTAATTGCTTATGATGTCAAGCAATGGCCTAATTGTCTCATGCATAACACTTAGTTCACTTCTTGTGATACAATTTTATAATCAATCATTGGCATATCTTTATCTTTAAATAGGTGATATACCAAAGATAAAATAAATGCCAATTTTTTCTATTTCCTATTTTCTTTTTTGAGTCTCATTTTGGTATACATTAAAGTTAGTCCTTTAGTCCATTTTTCATTTTTGTCTTACATTTAAGTGTTCGGCCAATAACTAACTATATAATTATTTAAATTTTTCATGAATATCTATCTCCAACCACACAAAAGATGTGATTATTATTATTATTCATTTTATGTGACCCACACTAATACATACATTTTAGTAACCATTACATAGTTAAGATTACAAGTATGTGATGTTCTTATCGCTATTATATTTTTCCAGAGTGCCTTTAAGAAGGTTCAAATCAAATTAACAGAGTAAAGGGAAGTAGAATTTAACAACGTAATTTATAATTAATTATGTATGCAGGAAAACAAAAGATATACTAATAGAAGGTCTCACCCTAAAACAGTATTTGAATCATACAATTAGATTAGATTCTCAGTAGTAGTTGTTATTCATGAGAACACTTACAAACTACAAATATCCCGTACAGCTTATACCTTAAGACGTAAATGCTAATGATATACTCTAGATGTGCTATTTAAGAAAGCTTACAGCAGTTTATAATCTGTGCCAATTTAATAGAAATTTTCTGCACAGATTACTGGTTATCAGTATGGTAGATCAGTGAGCGTTAGACCGAAATAAATGTGAGTTGTTCATGTTTACGTGTGTTAATGTGACAGTAACTGAATCTATTTTAAAATTGCTACACATGGCAATGACAGATTAAACTTGGGTGTTTAATGTTTTATCTTTGGGTTCTGGGTGGGTGATAGTGGGTGAGTTAAACTTCATAATTTACCTTCTGAGCTAAAGTTTTCTGTCATGTAGGTTCATTTGTATCATGTGTATTTGAGATGTGAAGAAAGGTTCTCAAAGTTAGATTTTGTACTTTATAGACCAGTGATTTTCTAGAGATTACATATTATCACAAAATTAAAAAATAAAATAAAATAATTAGGGTTACTAGTAGTATGTATGTAGCAATTTTATTATTAGTCAGTTTTACAATTACCTATTTATTATTTGCCACTTTATTATTTATTTATTCTTGATAAGTTAGATTTATCAGATAAAATTGATAACAGATATGAAAACGGAAGTTTGTCTATTTTTAGTGTAGTGATAAAGTCGTAGACAGATTATGTGTCTAAATATAGCAGTAGGTGTATTGATATTTTTTGATCAAAAGTACCAGGTATATGTGTAACAGAAATTTTTTTTTACGCCATTTTCGTATTTACTTTGGAAATCATTTTGGCTTGACTAGTACAAAGTGTACTTCAAAAAAAAAGACATTTATTTGCGCTTCACTATATTTCTCTTCGTTTTATCTTTTGCAGTTAGTTATGTACGTGCAAATTAAAATACATAATTACAATTATAACAATTTTCATGTATTAATTTTTTTTCATTTAGGCCCTATTCATTTTATTTGCGGTAGTTCCAAAGTACAAAGTTATGTAGTCTAGTCTTATTCACTTTTAGTTCAGTTACTCGTAGAATTTAGTCCAATTTGTCAAAAAATATATAATACCTACTAACTGTGGATGAAGCAGACTCTGTAATATTCTGTTCTAGCTTGTCTTCAGTGACAATAAAATCGTAAGTCATATTGGCTTATTTACTAGCTTTGTTACAGCTTTAACATAAATATTGCTTATTACCTCACTGACCTATTTTTTAAGTGTTAACAATTCCCACTGTAACTAGTTGAGCTTGCCAAGTCGTGGAAGTTCCGACTTCGAATTGACCGAATTTGAGCCTCACGGTTTATTGATTTTTCCACAAGTGTAGTGACCTTTTATCAGGTGAACCTAATTTTTCTTACAAATCCTGGCTTCTTGCCTACCAAGGGTGACCTTTTTCAAAGAACCATCATGCAGTACCTTTACTCTAGAAGTAAATTGCTATTTCTAAACATTTTAAGCATGTTTTCTTATGTATATGTGTATAATAAAGGCTTTATAGTAACTACCCTGATATTGTAAACGTTTACTCATCACTATATATGATAGTACTTAGTGCTCGGCCGCCCAAAGTTATAGGCAGAATCTGTAATTATAAGCAAACGACGGAACTCGAGTCAACGTAAAAACTGTATACAAACTGCGACTTGAATCTACATATTCCTCTTCACTGCGGATTAATTGCATAACGTATTTAAATGTAGTGTAGTATCGAATACGGGGTATCACATTTCTAAATCCTATAAAACCTCAACTCATTTTATATCAGGGGCTGATGATTTCATCATCCGTAGAGAGACATTTCGTAATTATTTATTGCAGTCTGAAAACGGTCTCGTTTGTATATAACAAGTTGTTTGGTTTAGTTCCGGTTTAGTGCAGTCGGTTTTTGTTTTCATGCAGTCTTTTCCGGATGAATCGAGACGTGTCGACTTTTTCGAAAATGGGTTCGAACGATTTCTATGTAAGTCTTCTTTTGTTTTGTAGATAGTACTAAACCGGTTTTTCGGTTTCGGAAAGTTTTAGCTCTAAAAAAAAAGACTTTTCGCTTATTTTTGGTTTCAACAGAAAGGAACGTACAAAACTGAAAGAAATTATTCTGTATGCTGTCGGCGGTTAGGCTACGCTCGTCTCACGCCTGCCCATGCTAATAAAATAAATAAATAAAATAATATAAAATTTAATATAACAGAACGATTTCAAAAAACACACAGTGTTCTCTTTAACTAAATTACTTATTAATTGTATCGTAAGAAAATAATTAATGATAAAAATATCAAAGTAAACGATAATAAATAGTATTATTATGATACATTAACTTGCATTGCAGTTTATATTATATTTTAGACGAATTACCATTCAGATGTGATTGTAAATTGAACATTTAAAGCTCGGGGCCTTTGCCCTGCGCCGAACACTGATTGGCCACTGTTTCTATTATTATATTAATAATCTTATCGTGCTTGTCGTGTGTAAATAATATTATATATCGTCTAGTGACGTCACGCGAAGGCTGCACTTAGACAGCTCTAGTTCACTTTGATATGAATCTGAACTTACTCAACATAGAATTTTAAACTTTTGATCATAGAATTTAATTATCGGAATTATTTTTGCTTATTTTTTAATTAATATAAATTCAATAGATTCGCAAGTCTTAACGTATATCTACATAATTAGTTTGCACTGTTTGAATTTGATGTGCCAGTAAAGTTAAAATTGTCTCTTAGCTTGGCTTACATTAAAGTTCTGTAAAACTTTGAATATTCGGGGTTTCCGGAGGGCGCATAAACTGCTGTTACTAAGAGTATCACCTT
Organism: Noctuana stator; assembly: GCA_018231225.1. NCBI lineage: Eukaryota > Metazoa > Arthropoda > Insecta > Lepidoptera > Hesperiidae > Noctuana > Noctuana stator. The sequence continues at coordinate 3,478 of DWQK01002845.1, read as the reverse complement.
TTTTAAACAACTTTACTTTTAATTCGAAGACTATTTTAAAAAAAAAATTAACGTATTACTAATATATTAAAGAATTACTAATTATTTTTAAAGTAGTTAAAATTAACTTGAATATAGCGTGGAGGACAACCCTAGCTAACTGCGACATTGCTTTTAACTATTGCAGTTGTTGAACTAAAAACCACAACACGTGTAAACTGTGTCGTTGTAAATTGTTGGTCGACTGATGCCAGTTTAGCTCAGCACGAGACCCCGCCCACTTTAGGTCTGAGGTTTTGTTCGTTGGTAAGCGCTCTTAACTAACAATGATTCGATGACGCGTTCGCCCGATACATATATACAATAGACCTTGGTACAAACTCTCAACTATCGGTTTTAGATTAGATTTTTCTATATTTTTTCCAGCCTACGTTTCGGGTTCAGGGATGAGTCAGAAGAAAGGAGTTTCGTCATAATCGTTAGCAATCAAAATGTCTTGACTCTGGAGTCTACACAATGCACTTAGCTAAGGCAGTACTTTGTAGTTACGCCGATACTAGTTAAATTCTCAAGCCATTAAATCTATTTCTTCTGTCTTCGTATAGCAATGATAATGACGCAAAGTCATAAAGGGTTTATGACTTTTAAAAGTATTGTTATCAAAGTTTTACACGAGTGTGCCTTATCGGCCATGATATCGATGTTCGGACGATATATACTCATTGTTGCAAATATTAAGATGAATGAACATTGATTTTAATGTAAATGAACTATGACCAGTAATTTGCTGTTACCGTTACTAGTTCGATAGAACTGATAGGTGACTCATTTCTATTACATTCTGTTCTATAACACTCTGTTAACTGAAAGTTAATGACGTTTCACCGTGCTACTAACGTCGTTTTGTTGTGAAAACGTGTCTGTGACAATATGTTCTGTAAAACTGTGTCTCCACCAAAAAAGGCTGGAACGGACACATTTATTTCTCTTTATTATGTCATAAAAAGTTATTTTAATCAAATAATATTTCTCTTTGTTTCAGATAACATCAATAAATAACCCAATCCTGCAATAACTTTCCAAAATCTTCCTAAAGACTGTTTACACATTAGAATTTATATTTTTTTCGCTAGAATAGGGAACGTTCGGGGCGGTCGCTAGAAAAGGATGCCAACATTGCGAGAGAGAATCAAAAGACGGAATTAGTTATTTATTTATTATTATTATTAATTTATAGCTTTTAACCCATTATTATCATTTTATAGTTATTCACTATTATACATACATTCGTTAATGAACTTGAGCTTAGTGGATATTCAAGATGTATGCTTACACCGCTATGAGATTGAGATAAAATAATATTTATAGCATATTCGGTTGTGTAGTATCGTTAGATTGAGATTAAGCATCACAATGGACTCGGGGTACACAGGGACCGATTGTTGATAAAGGGTTTCGTGTGTAGTCTGATGGAGGAAAATGGACAATATGGCTTCCAATGTGTCTTTGCGGAGCACCAAGCAGAGGAAGGACAACCTTATAACTCGGAAGCAGGACAAGAGTCCGGAGAAGACGATCAGGGGGACCCGGGGGGCGTATCGAGGAATCCCATCGACCTCCAAGCGAGATGAGGAGGACACGGGCTCGACAGAAAGACTGGACAGACCAAAGAAGTTCATCTCGCAGACCACGAGCAAATATGGCCTCGGCAAGAGGCCCGACTTCTCGCTCAAGAATCGAAACGTGCATTTGGCGTCATCAAGATATGGACAGGTGAGTTTTTATTAATTTAATTATGCTTACATAATACTACCAATGCTTCAAAAGTAACTTAAATTGCACATTTAAAAAAATGAGAAAAACATTTTTTACTTGAATAAAAAAAGCTTAAAACGTGTTTGCTTTTGGTAATGATTACTAACATTAAAACTAATTACTTAAATTCAAATCTTGGAAGTCTCCGCAATGTATTTAGCTAACAACTCACGTCATATCAGATTAATCTTTATATGAGGACAATGACACTGAACTTGAACCAATTGTGCTTAAACAAGTGTTTTCAACTTACAATCGTTTTCATTAAATAAAGAAACCAAGTTTAATTATAACGTGACGTAAAACTGCGATATGTCGAACTTAAACGTTCTTAGCTTCGTTTCCTTTCGATTTTTGCACCTAAAAGAAATCTAGTAAGAAGGAAGGCTTAAGAAAAGCATACAGATAAATATGATAAACAAATTGAGGTCATGAGATTGAGGAATGTAGAACTAGTTTGTAATTTACTAACATGATTTACATAATGACAGTTATAAATCAGCGTCATGCCATAGGAAAACCATTGACAACTGTAAATTAATAGGTTATGTTACCAAATCTGTCAAACAATAGAATTTAGATGTCAGTGATGACGATTATTACGAGTCAGGAAACTCTATAAAACTAATATAAATGATTGGACTGAATTGCTTGATACGTCTTCTAAGAATAAACTTATTCAATTTGTTTGATTCAATTACCTAATGTCAAATATTTTATCAAAACGCGACCTTGACCAATGACCGCCCGGTTACAAAAACATGCCAAATTGCGCACCTATCGCGTACTAAGTTGGCATATTATTATACAATGATAACAAAGGTTCCACCTCGGTCCGTGGACGTACGTACATCATTCCCGATGTGTGGGTGTACGACACTTGAGGTCAATTGAGACATGTGTAGGATTACCATTAGTAATAGTGTCCTTGGAATTTGGCCATCCTGGTAAATTTCCGGGGAGAGGTATTTTTTAATAAAGTAATATTAAAACCGCGCCACTCATTCCCATACATTCTCATTCTTTACAGGGAAATTACCCACCGAACATCTTTGTTGCCATGTACACACAAAGACAATTATCTATATTAACACCCAAACGGAGAACAGAAATGGAAATCTAAATTCATCATTTAAACTTTTGTCTAGCTGGAAAGCGAACCCAGAATATGTTTTACGTTATATATGAGCCAGGGTGCTTCAGTCAGTCAATGCTAACCTGCTTGCAACATGACTGTTAGCTTGAGACTCTGTTTTCTCTATCCCGGATTATTGAATTTACTAATGGAACCCCTACATGGATCACCTAGTTAGCGGTCCTTTGATCGTGCACTTGAGGTCCCCAGTTCTCCGGGACAGTTCTTTATTATATTCTGTGCTTTGCAATATATATCTGCGAATTTAAGAGCTTTAATAAAACTACTGGAGTGTGTGGAAGTTGTACAATGTACATAGATCTTTTTTTAAAAGTTGTTAGTGTCATTTAAGTATCGAACTAAAAATAGTCCTTTGTGCCAGTTTAGTTCGTTTCCTATAGGGACCGCGATGCAAATTGTAAACAGTTTAATAGAATCATCTCGTGTCATTTGTTACGTGAAACGACGACTCGTTAAGGCTTGATTGAGGAAATCTCTTCTTTGAATGAGATACCTTGTGTGAGTATTGGTTTTTGCGATTAGTAAAAG
>DWQK01002844.1:0-12439 GCA_018231225.1 Noctuana stator | reverse complement strand
ACCTGAGGAAGATAGCGGGAAACCGCTGGATCCACAGGGCACAGGACCGGGCGGAGTGGCGCCACTTAGGGGAGGCCAATGTCCAACAGTGGACCTCCAAAGGCTGATGGATGGATGGATATTTTTTATTTCTAGTACAAACAATTACTAAATATAAAGTAAAAAAAAAGCAGTTAAAAAACCGGTGTGTGCACTTTTGTACACACGTAACTTAAACACTTTTATAATATTAAGTATATTTATTTCTATGCTATTACAATATTCCTTTCTTACTATTACTTTATTTCACTTTGAATAATGATTATATATATACACACAAATCTTATACGGTAGTGAATCGGGCAGAGTGACCCCGTCTAAACTTTGCACAGGAAAAAGGTGATGCGCCAAAAGCGTCGCTCGCTTTTATAGGTGATCTACCCCCCCACTATCAGTATAATATGCTACATTCCCACGGTAGGGGCGCTAGTAATCTCAAACTGTCACATGATGGCGCTGTCTTCTTTAGTGTTTCCACTCAAGCGAGATAGATGACGGTTGCTTCTTCCATATTATAATGTGGAGTTGCCAACACGTAAGAATTTATACAAACCCATATAGCACCATCTAGTATGACGCAAGTAAATGACCAGTTATTACTAAAAGCACATATGTAGTTTGCGATAGTTAGCACAGGTCTAAGAAAAACGGACAAAAATATGAAAATAAAAATACATAAGTACAGCCGAACGTTCTTTTTGAGGTCGGTAAAAATACATTCTTATCGGTTTTCCCAAAGGAGCCTAAAGAAGTATAACCTCAAAAAAAATAACAGTATTTATTTCCAACTAAAACATTACATACAAAGTTACAAACGTGTATTTATGACAACAAGCCTAGCTTATTATATAAATAATAATTACTGACAAATATTATTTCTTTACACAAAAGTAATGCATACTCGTATCTGAATATTGGTAATCTCTAGTGACCCGGCGTTTAGTAAACATAGGTATATGACGTGCTTACAGTCAATAAGATTTATTTATTTAAGCGATCACCATATGAATACCGGTTTAGTGTGAAGCCGGCGTTGGACGCATAGTGACAAGATGAAGCAACTACTCCTATATTTCTTTAGTAAGTTTTTCCTTTAAGTTTTTTAGGTATTATTAGCAATATTAGAGTTCTCTCATGAATTCCGACAATTCCGAGTATCTACTGGCCTGTCAGTTATTATGATAATTATATTTATACATAAACTTGTTTTTATATATAAGGTACTCGAATTCAAGAGTAGTAGTAGCCTAATGGTTGAATTTCAGCCTACCGTTCTGGTGGAACTGGGTTTGACCCCGCATGCATATTATTATCCAGTTTTTTTCAAAATTATGTTCGTAGTGCGTATTACTTATTAGTACACCTAGTAGTAGAGGAGTGTTCTTTCATTAAGTCTTTAAGTCATTAAGTCTTTCGAAATACCAATAATAATAGACGGCCGCTTTCGGGTCAGCTAGTTGTTATGTTGCTAATAAAATACTTTAACCGAAAAATCTATACCGTTTCATATATAGCAGCGTGAAAGAAGTTTCAATAAATTAGTGTAATTGTGGTTAGCTGTTTTAGCAGTAGTGATTAAGTTAGAAATAATGTTACTAGAAAACAACAAGGTACATCAAATAATTATAACAAATTACAATTATTACAGCACAATAATTTCATTGAAGAAAACATGAAAAAAAATCTCGTTACCTTTATAAATGTATTAAAGATTGAATAACACGGATCACTTATAAAAAGAACTGTTCAGGATTTTTTGTCTCGTAATTGGTCATCCACATAATTATTACATACAAACCCATAAAATATGTACAGTACCTATATATCCTCATAAAAATGTGAATAGGTATTCAATACAAGTTGCCGGCTGCAATGTAACCCTGACATTTAAATAACACTCATTGTTTATTATTAATTTTATACGGTATCAGTAGTAATGTTTATTTTTTAAATTATATTGCTCACCTGACATGATTGATCTCATTAGAGATAGACATAATTCGTATATACCTAACTACACATTAATAGTTTTATTAAAACAAATTAATAGACGGAGAAAGATTTAATTAAAGTACAAAAACAACGTTTATATTAAAAATTTGATTTCTGTTCTCCGTCTCGGTGTTTATGTAATTTTCTTTGTGTGTGTCGATGGCACCCACGACACAGGGAATCCTAGTGAGGGGCTGTGAGTGGGAAGCCTTATTATTATTATTAATATTAATATGTGGCCTGTACTTTCAACACATTATACCTATGTGGTATAAACTGACAAAGCTCGGTTAAGGCCACTATAAAGCCAAAAAAACGACTTTGACTAGGACATTACTCGAGTACGAGTAACTCGTTCTCTTCAATCTAAATAACAAGAGGTTCTAGAAAGATGTATTTATTTACAACACTTGCTTATATGGTTCGCTCATATTTAGCATTAGGTTGAAAGTGTTGAAACTGCCCTAAAAAAGGAAATTACTTTAATTACTGTCTAGGTATTTAAATTATTTGTATATAGGGTACTTACTGTAAGTTTAACTGTCAGCAAATAGTAGGTATGTCAAATATTCACCTTTCTAACTAACTTTCTAATTAGCTTTTTAGTAGGTATATCATCTGGAATTCTGCTTTACCAACAAACTTTTATCACATGCTTTTTTAATGTAATTTATTTTAATGTATGTAGAACAAGCTGAATCATACTCACATAAGTCCACTTAGAGAAAAATATATTGATTTCATTACCAATATCGTATCGTCCTTTTGCAGTACTTTTTAGTGCCATCGCAATGGCGGATGACACGAACCTTGAAGAAGTGCTCCATTCAGGAAACAATCACTTCACAGCAAGTATGTTTTCGGTAAGATTAATTAAGTTAAATTTAGCCAAACTTATGATCACTAGTGTCAGAAGAATACATCTTGATTTCTAATTGTACCTTGTTTTAGGAAGTTGCAAAAGAGAACCCTGGAAAAAGTGTAGTATTTTCAGCTTTCTCTGTTATGACACCATTGGCTCAGTTAGCTCTGGCGTCTGTGGGACCGTCTCACGATGAACTTCTTAATTCCATTGGATTATCAAACGATACTGTCGTAAGTAACAAACATATTTTTTATAACACATCTATACCAATTCTCTAAGGTAAATATTATTTTATTCAGTGAAATATTTTGTAATATTTTAGGCAAAGGATGTGTTCTCTCTGGTGGATACTAAGTTAAAATCTGTTCAAGGAGTAGAATTGAAGACAGCAAGTAAAGTTTACATTCCTCTGAATTATGAACTGAATTCTGATTATGCCGATGTGTCACGAGACGTATTTCACTCTGAAGTTGCAAAAGTTAACTTCTTGAAATCTGTAGCAACTGCCAAAGACATTAATAAGTGGGTAAGTGTCAGCGTCACAGAAATAATTGTTAATTTTTTAGTTACGATTATGCATTCAATACGATAATTGTTTAACTACTAGGAATCTTAAAATGTTTAACAACTAGGTTTGTTTCAAGTGAATGGTATTGATACTACTAACGCACAGATTTGTCTCCATATATTTATGTACCTATCGTTCTGTCATCTAAGCAAAAGTCGACAATATTATTATTGTCTATTAGTATTATTATTAAGTACATTTAAGTTATAATTAAAATAATATAATTAATTATTTCGGTTGGTGTGTTTAAAGGTAGAAGAGCAAACAAATCATCGTATAAAGGATTTGGTCAATCCTGATACCTTAGGCCCTGACACTCGAGCTGTTCTCGTCAATGCCTTGTATTTTAAGGTTTGTTTAGTGCCAATTTTAAGTGATTTCGATATTCTTCACCTTGTGAATTTAATGATTTTTTTCCGAAATAAAATAAGAAGAAAATATGAAGAGGAAAATTTTCATAACTATTTAACTTTGTAGGGTGACTGGATGACTCCTTTTAAAAAAGATTTGACTCAGAAGCGAGATTTCCATGTAACCAATGACAAAGTAGTGAAAGTACCTATGATGTACAACAAAGCTGACTTTAAGTATGGGGAAAGTCAAATACTCAAATCAAAAGTAAGTGCCCACTAAATACGAGATCGTATGACGAAACTTTAATAATCAAAAATCAACATGCTAATGTTTTTTTATAGATTCTAGAAATGCCATATGTCGGCCAAAAGACATCGATGCTTTTAGTACTTCCTGATGAAGCTGATGGCATAGACGCTCTGCTTGAAAAGTTAAAGGATCTATCAATTTTGGATAGTGAAAGTAAAAAATTATTTGAAGTTGAAGTTGAAGTTCAGATTCCTAAATTTAAAATCGAAACCACAACAGATCTTAAGAATGTGTTACAGAAGGTAAGCAATTTTAAAGTTATAATATCACTGTTAAATAATAGTTTTGAAGACTGCATTTATTTATGTTATTTAATCAATATTATATCGTTTTTTAAAGATTAATGTAAGAAAAGTGTTCAATCCCGACGAGGCAAAATTAGACAAACTTTTAGTTGGTGAATCAGACTTATTTGTGAGTAATGCTGTTCAAAAAGCATTCATAGAAGTCAACGAAGAAGGCGCCGAAGCAAGCGCTGCTAATGGTATGTACTGGATAATCTTATTTAATAAGTAATTTTAAACCAGAGATATCCAAGGAACTAGCCAGGAAACAAGCCAGGGTTTTATTGAAATAAAAAAAAAATTGTAAAAATTGCTCGAAATCGGCCATATAAATAATAACTATAGTAAGTGGTCACCGTTGCCTTCTTATAGATAAAAGAAATACCAGAAGCGACCATTGCCAGCCGTAATGTTCTTTCATTTTTTTTTTTAAATACAATATAATAATAGGATAGAGCAACGATTGTTGGGTCAGGTAGTGTTTGTTAAGTACAATTTCGTAACTATGCAAAATAAAAATTTTCAGAATTTGGAATATCCTACCTCAGCGCCGTCATCAACCTCAAGGAATATCGATTCGTGGCTGACCATCCGTTCGTATTTTTCCTGAAGGAGGAAAATAACATTCTGTTCAGTGGAATTTTCTATGCATAAGAATAACTATCAATTTCTACTGAACTTGGCCTATACTTATTGTTTATTAAGTGAACAATTTTGATTGTCTTATCACAGCATAACCATTTATTACATTCAAAACAATTTATTGGACAATGTTTAAATAGATTTTTACCGTTTATATTTTACAAGTATACTTTTTCAGTTTGCACATTTTTTTATTCGTAAATATTCGTATTTTATAGTTTTCGTATATTTTGATTCAGTTTTACAGAAATCTGTAACTTTATGTTTAACAATAACTATTTTAACAGTGGATACGTATTTTCTTAGTTAGTACTTTTTCATAATTATAAATCGTTCTTATGGAATGCATCGAAATTATATATGTGTTTCATTTACCTATCTACTTATACCCAATACATAACTTGAGGTACCTGTCTGTATCCGAAAAAAATATATTTCCATTTGTTTTTCACTGACTTGCAACTGTCATCAAGTAAATTATATTGGAATTCAGCAATCTTGTACGACAAATAAAATAACAAACTAGTGATTAGTTACATTTAAAAATAGTATTTACTTAAAATCTAAACCATTTTTGGACAATCATTAAATCACGATACTGATCATCACCTCGACGTACACAATAACAAGTCATTAATTGGGATTTTGGTATCATACTGTCATCATTATGTAGTCATAATGGTTGTAAAATAGCAGACACGGGCAGTCATATTTATAAGCATTGCATTGTTGGCTTCGAAAATTATAATTCCCAATAGTCTGTTAACGTTTCTTTAAACCTACTCGTAGGTAGTGTGTTGCAAATCATCTAGATTTATTGTATAAGTAATGTAAAAATAATGAAGCATGTTATTGTATTGTTGCCATACTAAGATTAGATTCAATCATGTAGGTGATGAAAGACACTTACATAGTGGAGTCGTGTTACATATGGTCGTGCTATGCAGATATTAGCAATGTATTTTCAACTAAAGAAATTAAACAAGAACTTGTTCTTTATCTGTAAGTTACAAAAAATATTATGCAAATTAATTGAAGATTTTTCAGTTAGTGTTTTAAACGCCCATATTTTCGAGATTGTATTGGATGAAGCGCGCACAACCTCGATGGTAGTGTGGCAAATAACATGCGCGCTTCCGTGCTTCGGAGGACATGTTAAGCCATCAATCCCGGCTGTTATTAAAAAAGTTTGCAGGCGGAAGTTATTGTGTGTTGTTTATAGGATACAATGAAAACTTTATATGTGGTGACTCGCATTCGCTTTTTATTATTGTTAGTCATATTTTAATTCTTCCTGAATTTATCTTATTTACACAGGATCTAGGTTCTTTAAACACTTAAATAGCATCTTTTGTTTTAGTACTTCTTTTTAAGTTTAAATTTACGACAGCAGCTATTCAAGAACAATCACTAGATACAAAAATCAATACGTTTTCTGGGAAAATGTTTACCGTAAGTGCCTATTACGTATAAACTATAAGTAGTAGAAAAGTAAAAGATTTCAGATTTGTATTTTAAAAATACTTACAATATAAAGTCAAAGAAATAAAAAAAATATATTTTCAGTTTTTTTTACTTATGTACCAAGAAAAAGATGGTACTCTAATACGATCACTATCTGGCCTCAAGACTAATAAGTAATTTAACTTTAACTATCCCCAGTGCTTTGCCCTAACTGGCCAATCCCGATAAAAAAATAATTTACTCATTATCGGCTTTAGTACACGTAGACTTCATACTAATAGACACTAAATTATTAATTAGTACCTTAAGTTACTACTTAAGCTAGTAATTACTACTACTACTTACTTAAATTACTATTTACTAATACCTACTCGAGTTATTGGGTATTTTCATTATTCATTTTTATTTCAGAAATTTTCAGATGAAAAACCGGGACAATGTACAGTTATGTCAGCTTTCTCAGTTTTAACACCCTTAGGTATTTTAGCTATTGCTTCGAAAGGATCTACAAAGGACGAAATTTTAAATGCGATCGGACTACCCGATGACGATTCAGTAAGATTTATTTTTAATGATATTAATATTTATTGTAATTTAATTAGCTGTCTTTCTTTGTCCTACTTTTAAATGTAAAATAATAGAGATTTTTAAATTTTTAGGTGAAACAATCATTTTCATTAATTAACAAGGAATTGACAGCAGTGAAAGGACTTGTCTTAATAATAGCAAACCGAATCTTTGTCGACGAAAAATATAAATTAGATAACAACTTTGTCAGAGAAACCGAAAACAATTTTCGTACTGAAATCGTTAAATTAAACTTTAGAGAAAAGGAACAATCTGCCAAGGCAATAAATGACTGGGTAGGTATGCGTTGTAAAATTATATACAAAAAATTATAAAAAGTTTAAATTGATTTTATTCATTTAGAAATATTATACATTTTAATTCATAGACAGCTATGTTTTTTGGCAGGTTAGTGCAGAAACAAATAACCGTTTTAAAGATATAATTCAACCTAAATCAATAAACGCTGACTCTCGTTTATTTCTTGTGAACATTATATATTTCAAGGTAAGATCTATAACTCAAATACTTGTGTTTTACCACGTTGTGTTATGTGAATTTCGATATTTAATTAAATATATATAAGCATTTCTAAAATTATACCTACATGAATTACGCATCTATTACATACAAGTGTCGAACACACTGCGGTATCTAAACTTACATACAAATCTTTCTACTTTGATGAGTTGCAGCAACCATAATTTAACCATAATTTGAATTAAAGATATTGGACACTTATTTACTTTTTTGCTAAATAAAATAAGTGCTACAGATTTTTTAATAACTACTTCTTAAATACCTATAATATGATTTTAGGGAACCTGGAAATCCAGATTTCCACAAGATGCTACCAGTCCAAAAGAATTTTACAAGACCGAGAAAACAATAGTTAAAGTTTCTATGATGTCAACAAAGAATAATTATAAATATGGAATAAGTAACAGACTAAACGCTCAGGTTTTTTATCATTTTACCAATCATTTATTTTACATATAGAATGATTTTAATGGCAATTAATAAGATTATTAGTAAATTATTCTATTCAGCGGCCTGTCAATGACAGTACTCATAACCTGCCGTTAAGCTTGCCATAAGCAAGTTTTGTGGCACACACTTGTGTTTTGGTCAGGGAAGACGGATGCCCGACACACTACATTAAAAGTGTCCATCTCAGTCCTCATGATAACAAGTTAACAACGCTTCCGCGTACAATGTCACATAGTACTTATTTGCTATTTGAAGTTGGATGTGGATGACCATGGGTTGCAGTATTTTGTACTACATAACATTAAGTGCCCTACATGTTTGCTACTCACAAACAAAAAAATATATAAAATTTTACTTTCTTGTTTAACATTTCTATTAAAATTGGTACCTTTGAAACTATAGTAGGTACCAACATTTAATTATTTTTGTTTATTTCATTACAAATAAAATAACTATTCTAAGATCATTAACGTATTAATTTATACAACAGATTCTAGAAATTCCCTATACTGGAGAGCGGTCGTCGATGATAATAATACTCCCGAATGCAATTGGTGGCATCAAGCATTTATTACCTAAATTAAAAAACTTAAGTCTGGAAGAAATAAATTCTGTTACAGAAACAAAAAATGTTCATGTCTTTTTACCTAAATTTAAGATTGAAACCACCATTGACCTAAAGAAAGTTTTACAAGAAGTAAGTAGGTACTTACAGTTATTTTTTACATAATTTAGTTTACTTCTATTTCAAAATATCCATAATAAATAGCTGTTTATACGTTATAGATGAATGTCAAAAAAATATTTAGCAAAGAAGCAGAGATAGATAAACTTTTAGCGGTGCCTGAGAAAGTGTACGTAAGTGACGCTACACAAAAGGCATTTATAGAAGTAAATGAAGAAGGTACTGAAGCTGGAGCTATAAATAGTGAGTAAACAACAACATTTGCATTTTCTTGTCTCAATTATACTTTAGAAATGGCTTTAGCAAATTATATATTAAAAAATGTTCAGATGTAAGTGTGGATGTGGCTAATGATGTTATGGCATCTGCCAATGATCTCCATTGCCTATCAACTATAGAGAGTTATTGAACTGAGTACAAAAACCATATTCAAATAAGTATTAAAATGTTATATATTTATATTAATAGCATGTGTCCAGCATAGATTGTTATTTTTATTACACAAAGTTATGTTTTTTTTTTAGGTTTTAATCTGCAATTATCACGCCCTGCTATTCAACGTGAAATTAAATTTTTAGCTGATCATCCATTTGTGTTCTTGATAAATTTCAATAATAAAATACTATTCAGTGGCGCATACTACGCGAAGTAATGGAAATTGTCATGTACTTAGTATACCTATTGAAAAATTATTTTAAAAATAAATTTTTTGAATCTTATCGGCGTTTTTAATTGCAATCTCATCTCCTCTTATTTCTTTTTTCGCGCGCCTTTTTTAAAACTAACAAAGTTACATTTTTCACAGCATGACAAATATAACTTGTTTTTCTCTTTAGTTAATAATTTAATTATTTTGAATCTGTCGGGTTTTTGCTGTAATGATAAAATTTGTTTAGTTTCAACTTCCGACAGGGGCCTTATTAAGTCCATTTGCATGGTGTGTCGGGGCTGGCAATAGTTTCCCGGTCTGCATTGTCCAGCGCACCCAACCCACAACAGCGCGGGTGAGGTCGTAGCGTCGCGGAAACTAACTGATAGACCGCGCTTTGTGCTCTAATGAACATTGTCAGATGAACAAACGCCACGTCACTGATTAATGCTCACCGCTTTTCACCTCGTTGTTGTCCATATAACAAGAAACTGTTTACGCGGGAACCGTAGCAAATTATCTTATCAACTGAACTAATAATGTTAATGTTTCATTACAGAATTCATGAATGTAACATTATGAGTTAGTATCTACTACTTATTACCTACAAAAAGTTATAAGACTCAATTTTAAATTTGTTCAATCACTAGCTGGTGCCCGCGACTTCGTCTGCGCAGGATTTATTAAGTATTTCACAAAATATTTTTATAAATTATAGCCTATATGATGTTCTGATGTAAATGCTATCTTATTGTAAAGTTTCATTAAAATCCATTCAATAGTTTTTACGTGAAACAGTAACAAACATCCATCCATCCATCCATACTGAAAATTTTTCTCATTTATAATATTAGTAGGATATGTTGTTAAGATATCCACGGGAGTTGCTGGCTACAAACTGTATTGCAGTTTGTCAGATTGTAGTACCTCAATGATTACATACTTCTTTATTAGTACACAGTTAACACACTCATTAGTTTACATAAATTAAATATAAAAATTTTATATCTAACTTCAGCTGTGTACGTACATACATACATACATATTATAACAATTAGTATTGTAACCTGGAGTTGTTCAAGCAAACAATTTTGAGAAGGTTCTTTTTATATATCTACACCTAATTATGTAACCTTATATAATTATAAATTTCCATGTTCTATGTTATTTATATATTATTGAGGTATCTTCTGTAGGGCGTTCCTTATTAGATTTCAATAATTGTCAGTAAAGTTAATTTAAATTCCGAAGGAAAGGAAGGAATTTAAATAAAAATGAAATTTTAATTACAAGGTTCAATGACGGAGGGATTTCAGCCGGAGATAGTGCTCTTCGTACCTACAGTTCAGCATGAACAGCTTCAATTAAGGAACAATATAGAGAATTCTCGACGGCATTTTCTTGTTCGTTGCAGTATGAAAGAGATGCAATTAGCCGGTAAACTGGGTGGTGTTGAGACAAAAACAATTGTACGTTACGTCAACGGACCCCCTGCGGCCCCCGCCCATTCTCGCAATTCTGTAAGGCAAGCGTGAATGCATATCGATAAAGGCAATGAAGTATTAACGTACATAGTAAAGTAACGCTACATTTGTCTTGTCAGGTCTGCTGGAAAAAAAAATTATGAAATAAGCAGATCAGGTCTTTTGAACAGCTTTATATAAAAAAATATAACAAGTAATTTATCTATAGGATAGGTACTTTGCCTTTTACGAGTAAGTGAAGAAAATTATATATTTTATAATTCAAGTTGGGTTCCTCATTTTTGTGAGATACTTACTAATTCTAAGTTTCGATCGCTTTTAGACACAACTTCTTTCAAGTCAAATAAACTAAAACCTAATCTTTATAAAAAAACATCGCTTCTAATAGTGCACATTAATATCACACATTACGAATTCGATATCGTTTACGCTTGCCCAACGAATGCATGCTGCTAATTAATTCAATCCGATTGGTGAGAAATGCAATCTGCACTAATTTATTATTATATTATGTATCCATCCATAACGAAGTAGATTGTCCAAGCTCATTTTAATTTACATTCCCGACGAACTATTGGAAATCTTTTATTAAATCTTCGATTTATCGGTTCGTTTTAAGATATATTCAGTAGGAATTACCAATCCCATATAGAACAATTTAATTTTTAAAGTTTTGAATTAAGTTTTTTAACCTTATCTTCTACAAAATCTCCGTATTCCGTTGTACCGAATTAACTATTCGTTCGTCTTATAGAATAGTTTACAGTAACAATGGAAAGTCATAAGATTTATTGTACCAGTACAAAAAACATAAATATCACAAACCATTACCACTTTGATAAAGCTGATAGTTTACCAGCATTAGCAGAGTTCACAATAATATTTAATATGATGACCACTTAACTGGTCTTCGAAGTCTAGTCATGGCCGGGAAGACGAAAATAGAATGTTTACGATGCCGAATCCTATTGTCTTGGAATACACAAATAGGGCCCTAGTCCCCTGGAATAAACGTAACTTTTATATATGACAGGACAAAATTTCTATTTCTTTTTAAAATATGCTTTTATGAAACTTAAGACCGCCTTTTGTATATTTTTCGTTATACTTTTGTTTACTCTGTGGGTGTAAAGAATATTATTTTTGTTGTTGAAACTTAACTGGAAAATGATTATTACTTCAATAATTTTTCAATAAAAAATCATTTAACAAAAACGCCAAAAAAGTAATTCTATGTCATTGAATATAATTTACTTTTTAACAAAGCTTCATTTAAAAACAAATTAAAGACTTCCTTGCCCTCAATTGTACGTCTCGTTGTTTTGTGGAAATATTTAGTGAAGCTTAAATTTACTGTGTAAGTCATCTGGAAGAAAACAAATTCAATTCAATTAAATTCAATTCAAATAACAAATTGGTTCTGCAACCGCGTCATACTAAGGCTTTACCTCGAAATAAGAAGGAACTAACACTTAAAAGCATATCATCTATACTATAATAAAACTGTAGAAATATTTTTTCTGTACATTAAATATTTTTTCGAAATT
>DWQK01002843.1:0-12440 GCA_018231225.1 Noctuana stator | reverse complement strand
GTTATAAATAAGAATTATTAAAAACTATGAAAGATGAAAAAATAAATAAAAGCAAAAAATTAAATTAGGCGACAGGTGTTAAATTAAATAAGTGATGCATTATTGTGTTAGGAGCTTAACTAATTTTTCAAACTAAATTTGAAACTTTTCTAGCAAGTGTAAGTGCAAGATTTATAATAAATACATAAACTTGAAATGATAGTGTAATTCTGATAGTTCTACGGCCCATATATGGGAAACACTGTTATATTGGTAAGTAAAATAATATTTAAAAAATTAAAGTAAAATAAATAAAATAATATTTGGTTTCTTTTGTAAGTTTCCGTAATTATGACAGTTCATATTATTAATTTCATTTCATTTGTGTTTCAATTTTTTTGTTTTATTTATCAAGTAAAGGATTTTGTGGTGACAGTCAGTTGCGTTTATATTGTTCACAAATGTTGAATTTGCTTTGTTACTTGTTGAATTTGCGCCTGTTGTAAATACCTGTTGCACACCATATTTAACTCAGACCAATGCATTGGTCATTGGTCACTATCACTAGATGGACTAGATTCAAAATTGGCAGTCACAATATATTGACACTAGCTGTGCCAAGCGGTTTCACCCGTGTTAATAATAGTAACGTAATGATGATAGCCTATAACCTTCCTCGTATAAGTAGCTATCATATACAAAAAGAATTTTTCAAATCGGTCCAGTCATTCCTGAGATTAGCATGTTCAAACAAATAAACAAACAAACTTCAGCTTTATATTATTAGTATAGATTATGTAGGAGCCCACTGATAACTATTTTGACTTCAGCTGATGGCTAGACTTGTCAGCAGATCTCTCAAAAAAATTACAAAAATAAGGAATTATGTTGTTAAATCCTGTAGGTCAAACACTGGTTTGAATCATAAAGCAGTTGCGTTAATCTCTACATTGCAGTGGCACATAAGTAAATTTTCTCAAAACTGTTACAATTGTCTATAAAACTAAATTAATTTGCTCCAAATATTTTTTGGCATATTTAAATGTTATAAGTTGCAATTATTTTGATTTTCCTGTACTTTTTGATTATATTTAGAAAAAAGAAAATATCTGACATAGCCCATAGCCCCACACTAGGACTCCTTGTGTTGCGGTGCCAACACAAGTATAATTAAAACAGACTGAAATCTAAATACATTAGAACTTCTGCCCCGCCGGGAATGGAAACCTTAGAATAGCAATCGGCTATGTTCATAATTGACTATACACCAAATGTGCCATATTTGGACAATTCTTAAAATGGTAAAAAAATATCTTCCTAGGAAACTTTACGAAATGCTGTCACACAGATTGTTGAGATCAAACACATAAATTTATGACTCCTATGAGACTTCCTATGACTTCCAATGAGACAACAGAAATTTGTACATAACTGAATTATGCCTGCGATTTTATCTGCATAATCAAAAATATAGTACATTGGATTCAGGAGTAACATCCAATACACACATTGTTCCCTATTTTTAATCCCTTTAGGGATACAATTTCAGAAAATCCTTTCTCATTGGATGCCTATGTCGCACAGATCATACCCTCCAAGTTGCAGTTCTCTACAATCAGTGCTTGACTGTGTGTTGATCCAGTCATTCAGGACAAAGCATTTTATATGTATAGATGATGGTAAATAGTTCGCTTAAAATAATATATTTTGAATAAAAATAAATGGGTTGAATTTTTCAGTACAAAAGGCAAATTTCACACTTTAACTCCTAATATCGAAGTACATTAAATGTATGTAATTCTTAATGGAAAAAACATATAGGTATAATAAATCATGCAATATTTTACATACAGCATAATTTCATGCACAGGAAGTTAAAATTAGTGAAAAGGAAATACTAATTCTACTAATAAAGGTTCATTTATTTTTAACATTCTTCTATTGACTCTTTCAATATGGGTTAATTGAAATGTAGGTCATATCATGGTAGTGACCACCTAAAACTTCAAACATTTGTTAAATAAGATATAATTCTTATTGTATAATGGTACTGATATTACGAATGTTGATTGAAGTTTTCACAGCCTTACCAAGAAAACCAAATAAAATATAACTACTAACTACTAAAATATTTTTTTTTCTCAACATAATCTCCACCTAAATCAATATAATTGTTCCATTGTTTCTCCAATGGTTCTAAGTATATCAGTTCTTAAAGAATTTAATGATTCGTAAACAATCTGATATCGTCCCTGCCAATTGTTTTTCACCCAAAAAGGCACAGAAGCAATTGACTTTAATCTACTTTTTTTTATAGTGATTCTGTTTTCTTTGTGTAGGTAATAAGTAGACAAAATTATACCATGGAATTAAATTAAGTTTGTTTGTGACCATGATATTTTCTTTTCCGTGTAGGTAGGTAAAATTATTTTTATAAATTAATGTTTTATGTATTTTTATTTATGGCATTAACAGGTGCTATTTGCTTTTTATTCGATATGTTTTTCTGAAGTTATTTGCACACTTCATAAGTCCTTTCAAGATTGCTTAACCAAAAACACGGAACAGAGAAAGAAAAGAATATGACAGGAAGTAGTCCTACTCTCTTGCTTGCTATGGCAACGGCAAGTGTGGCAACTTCACATGATACATAATGATTGGTCGAAAAATAACAATATGTGATATTCACCACATAGAATCATTAAGCAGCCAATCGCATTTGAGTCGCATTTGCCGCGATGGGCTTCACACACAGCCACACATCACTTCAAGGCACTTTTTTCTAGTTGTCACTTTTTTCCTTGTATTTTATAATCAGATTTTTGGACTAAAGAAGTAATAAAATAGAGGTCAGTAACTAAAATAGTTATCCTTGGACGTTATTAATATGTAAGTTTTATTAGACGTGTGTATAAAATTAAAAAAAATTCCACATGCCCTGGATTTTGTGCAGTGTGTCACTGTATAAGAGAAAGCATACGAGAAACTAGGTAGTCCTAGATTGACTGCGGATATAGTGTTGTCTTCTCACAATTGGACTCTGTTATTTTCTGTTTTATATTTATGTCATTTCAATGCAAATTGACAAATTTGAATTAATATTATGTTCACGTAATGATTTTGATTTCATACACCAATTGAATGCGTCTATAAACACAGAATGCATTTTTTTGAACAATCACTATTAGGAGTTAGATAAAATTCCCTTAGCGTTTTGAAGTATCTAGGAGATAAAGTTTAGGTGTACGTACTTATTATCTTGTAAGGAACAGAATCTCAGCTGCGTGGCATCGGTTCGTTATAGTCACCTAGGTATAGCGTAAATATAATAAATGTGGAAATTTCTTCACACAGCAAACATGTAGATACATGTACCTATATAGGTACATATGTTGCTTTGGCACACATATTGCTATCTCGGTATCTTTAATATAATATATTGCATCCGATCAAAGATAGAGACATCCATTTTTCACGTGATATTGAGCAATGCCGTTACTGTATACAATTACTGAAGCCACTTGGTAAGAAAATAAAATGTACTCGTTTTCCTTGCTAGGACTCTGACGAGTATCCTATTGACCGACTTCTGTGTCCTTTCATCCAAGTAGGTAGGTATGCTATTTCTACGAGTACATGCTGTTAAAGGGTCGTTCGTTAGTCAAGAATAAATTTTAATTTAATTTACACCGAGTT
Organism: Noctuana stator; assembly: GCA_018231225.1. Taxonomy (NCBI): domain Eukaryota; kingdom Metazoa; phylum Arthropoda; class Insecta; order Lepidoptera; family Hesperiidae; genus Noctuana; species Noctuana stator. The sequence continues at coordinate 8,765 of DWQK01002843.1, read as the reverse complement.
GCACGAATCTTCTTTTAAGTTAATGAAGTTTCTTGCAATCGGACGTTAGTACCTATTGTACCTATGTGTGTGAATTAATGAATTTTAGTTGTAACTTGTAACTGCTTACTAATAATATTTTGAGAAGTAGGTACAAGCTGTTAAAGTGCCAATTTACGCGCTCTATTTTTGCCTCAGCGATACGTTTATTTAAAAACCGTCTGTTGACGAAGTTCACTTTTAGAGAAACATCTGTTTTGTATTAGATTTTATCTAGGATTATTGTAAACCTTTAGACGTTATAAAAAATCAATGTTGAAATCCGTTACATTAAAATAAAACTATAGTACCTATCTAATAAAATAATAAGCGACATCTAAAGCCTTCAAGGATTATTGAACATGATCCGATTTATCAGTTAGTACTTAGTAAATAGTAACCGCAACAGATTGTCACATCAGTTAATATATGTTAATATTTTTAACATACATCATACTATCGTATAAACAACATAATATATGAATAGGTTAGTGCCCGGACCAGTCAGTTTAATTTTGACGAAGGTACCTACCTATATTTAGGCATATTAAGTTTATAATAGGTATCTACTGAAATAACATAATATTATTTGATAAATCTCCGACTGAATGCGATTTTGTACGACTCGATTAACTTATATTTAGATTTTATCTTAATAAGCTTTAACCTCATTAAATGGATACAGGTTAAAGTAAAACCACAGAAGAGCTGATAATAGTATTACCTCGATAACAAAGAATCTTACGCATGTGTATTTCATTTCTCTAGAAAAAGATTTTTAACCGCCGGAAAAAGGGAGGAGTTTCCCTATTCGGCGGTTTTTTCTATGTATGATCACCAAAAATAAATTGTAGCTAGGTACATGCGGAGAAATTTTGATGATTCTTTTTTTTATTCGAAAAGGCGAACCAATCTGAAGGTGGTCCTATTTTAATCATGTGTTTTAATCATGTAATAAACAAAAGTTTGTATTGCGAGACACTCATGTCGACAAGAAAAAGATTAAATGAGTTTAAATTTAAATGCTTCAGGAATATCTTTAGGAGCGATATCGGAGAAAAGAAATCTATTTTCATACATCTACTCGTACACCGGCTGTTATGCAAGGATAGAAAAAATGATTTATTCGAAGCGTTCGAACCTCAATTACCTACATCCATTGTTAAAGACGCTACGTTAGCTATAAGTCATTGCTCTCGCGGCCGAATACAAAACTACAGAAACTTGCGGTTAAGTGCCAGTAGTCGGCTGGGTAATGTTTTTCATTTCGGTTCGACCTCTCGAGAGACGTGCCACTGCGCGCACGTGGTGTCCGTTCTGCCATATGACACGTGCTACATGCGTGATCTGTCTGTCTCTTCACTTCATGCACATTCGAAACCCGTATACTCATAAATATAGAGGTTTGTTGAAGCACTCAGAGTCAGAGTGTGGCCGCTTGCGTCGGTAATCAAATCAAAACATGTTTCGTATCACAAGTGCTGATAAACTCGCTCAGCAATACTGAGCGTGTAAGTGCGAATTTCTGATGTCCCTATTAGATACATCGATGAAATTAAATCAATCGCTTGACAACAATCTTTTTGAAGTAATCGCTATGCTTTGTAATGTTTACCGCGTTGTTTTCAAGTCAGTAGTGCTTCTGTAGGTAGTAATTTAGCGAAACCATATCCATGTTATCCGCATTTCGGTTATTGGGTAGGTAATTTGCGTATATTTGTAATACAAACACACCTCTAAGTTATAAGCAGAAAATTTTGGTCCATTTTTGCGATTAATATTTTCGGATTAGGTAAGCAACTAAATTGCGTTTGACTTTTTTAACTCGCGACGCAAAAAGAAAAAAACATTGCGCACAAAAGAGAATTGAGGAAGCAAGCAAAAATTTAAAACACCGGGAAGAAAACTAAAAAGTATAAAATATTATGTTTTCGTCCATTATGGTAACATGACTTGTCTTGTAATAGTTTTAAGTTTTATTCAAGCTTCGTATCGCCGGGTTACGATAATCTCAACGTCAATATCGACAATATCGACGAAATTGTGAGTCTATGGACTTACATATTCGAAATCGGCGAATTTGTCCTGTTTCAAATAATCTCGGTATCGTTCAAATTGAAACAATTTTTTGGCGTTTGAAATAATGCAATATTAGGGTTCATATCGACGTGGCAGGGTTATTACACGAGGTTAAATTAGTTGTATTTTTTTTATAAGTGTAGGTAATGAACCCTTATTATACCTTATTTTAATGGATAATTTAATGTTTCAGATATTTAGGTGACAAAGGCTGAAAATGACGGCAGAGAAGAGCAAAGGTCTGGCACAGAAGCAACCGGCTACACGGAAAGTCGCACCGGACGGTGGCTGGGCATGGATGGTCTGCTTAGGAGTAAGCTTAGTTAACGTAAGTTCATTTTTTTTATCAGAGGACTCACAAATCAGCATATAGGTGCTAAATGTTGCTATAAAAATTATAGGCAAGCAATTAACACTCAACACTGAAATATTATCTGAGGTGTAGACGCGTGGTATTATCTTGCGGTTAAGATTGCATTGCAACCTCATCTCTGAAGAATTTACCGGTTGACATTTAAAGTAGTCTCGTATAAATTCCCTTCCGAGGTTTTTTTCGAAAACAGAAGAAGTTACGAAACGAAAATTCGAAACAAATCAAAAAAATCTACTCAAATATACTTTTTTGTTAGGTTCCACATAGCCTTTTTTCAGTTTTAAACATCGGGATTTTTTTCTCATTTCTTAATTCGTTTAAATTAAATGATATTATTTTTTATTAAACTTTGGTTACTAAAGTTTTACTTAGGTTTTCACTGCATTGTAAATAAATTATATTTCGTCCTGTGATTAAGTACGATAGTGGTCCAAACTTAAAATACTCGTAGCTCACATTTAAAAGCTCTTTGATGTCATTTCTTTTATATGTGGTGTATTTATAACATAATGTGATACGAGGCTGTGCCTGTTGTGAGCGTGGCTTGACAATCACGTGCCAGTTGCATGAATTTTACGAAATGATAAAACTTTCTGATAATAAGTGGGTACTTTTACATGGAAACGTGGAATATAGTGACTAGGCACTGGTAACACTCCGGGACACTCCGGGTGGTTATTGAGGGTGACACACAGGGAGTGACAGCAGGTGCGGAGTGCTTTTTACTCTATCCCTCAGTCCCCTAGTTAAAACCCTGAATATTATACCGACAAATACTGACTCCAAATCGTTGTAGGTTGTAAGTATCCGTTGTAAGCTTGACACATATCTGCTTTCGTTGTTATATAGTGCAAAGTTCAGAAACGATGGCTTGCTTACTCATTTAATGAGTAATAATAACTATAAGGCCATTACATATTTTTTTTACATTCCTTACAAAGTATGTTTATTCTTGGTCAATCTGAGCGTAAATCTAAGTACCTATCTAAAGTATATAATATACTTTAAGTTTTAATGGCTAATTATGGGCCTCCCACCTTACTTTTAAGACTTTGTACCGATATAAATTTTTTGTTAAATTACTTTGCTAACACAGATTTAATATTTATTATTACCAAATGATAAAGTAATTAATTGTATCAAGCTAATTCGGGGTAATTAACTTTTTTAATCACATTTCGCCGTATCTCACCTATTTTAAATAATGTATAGTTTTCGGCGGTTTAGCGGCATTTTCTTATAGGTATCTACCTATTAACTCGAAGCTGAATATCCATAAAACAAAATAGATTTCATATTGTTTAACTTTCTCATGGTAACACGCTTGAAACACGTATCATATAACGTATTGTCCTACTTGGTATTTACGAGAAGTGTGCGTGGTCAGTCCTCATAGTGACGTTCTGATTATTTAGTCACATGCTTCCGTCTCAAAGACAATTAATTAAGAGTATTGACGGTCGGACAATAAAATTCTTCCGTTATCTAGTTAGAGATATATCCACTCAAATATAATCTACTCATTCAGTATAGTATAATACAAATATGATAGTAGTTTTATAATGATAAAATTGGTCGGTGAACTAGGTACATCAATTATGTGCCGCCGGCGAGTTTGAAGATAACGCTGGTAGCAGCTAAATAAACATAATAGGTATGCAAACTGTGTAAATTTCTTATGTCAATATTAACCTATTTGATAGCTTACATATTACAGATTATTATTTCTTTTAATAGGTAGAAAATGTTTGTAAGTAATAGGCAATAGTGGGTAATTTACTTAAGTACTTAATTTTACTTAATTTTTATGATATTTAATTATTTACCTACTTCTGAAATGCGTTTTCCGTTTTTGCCATTTAGATTAGGTGAAATAAGTTGTGGAAATATGACGTAAATCGTATCCAATTTTATTTATGGGTATACACTTTATGTAAACGTAGAATCTACAAAGGGCTAACTTAATGCCTAGTAACTTAGTGCTTAGTGCCTAGTAAAAATAGTAGGTATTGACAAGTTGTGCGAATGTTATAATCTTCATATCTACACAATACTAACTCTAAATTTATGCGGCTTACGTTCAAATTTATTTTGCTACAAAAACTCTGCAAAGTACGATGTTTATGCAAGAGTTTGTGTGATGTCATGCCTGAGGAAATTCTTTCTATACGTGCTCAAGTGAGCGTCTCGTGGATATGTACCGGTGCCTGCGTGTTTGACCTGACTTAGGACGCTAGCGCAAATTTTCCTTTTCAGAATTGCCCGGCTGTAGCCTGTAGCAAAAAAATTGTGTAGTTGCGACATTGAAAAGGTCCTTCTTTCTTCGTAACGTCTAAACAAAACAAACTCAACAGCCGAATCTCATATACATTTTTAGAACTTTCCGCGCACTTCAAAGCCATCTTTAATTTATGCCAAGTGATGCAATCGTGTGTATTGGCGGTCATGTGACGCTTCGATGCCTCAGTCGCTCATTGATGAGTGTCAGACATCTTTTGGATTTACAAAATTATTATTTTACGAAACTAATAGTTGACTACAATCTGAAATTTTAGATTTCATATTAATGTTATTAACAGACTATCTACTCATGAAGTTTTTTGAAATGTTTATTGTTGTACTCTATTGCGGAATTTGATGAATATCAATGTTATTTATGTGCATTGTTTACATGCATAATGAGAATATATAGGTTTATGTGTCAAGCATTTACGTTGCAATTTGGCATCAATATTAATTACCTATTCATTGTAATTATACTAATTATTGTTGGTATAATTTAAGTTAATAGTAAAATTTAGTCAAAATATAAGGAATCATATTATACGCATAAATTGTCTTAGTAGCGTTATATACAAATATGTTTAGTATTTAATATCTAAAATTACCTTCAACCCTTTTTATGTCCTACTGCTGGGCACGGGGAACCCTACAATCGGGGAAGGCCTGGAGCATAATCCACCACGCTACTCCAATGCGGATTGGTGGAGGACAATTGTATACCTATTTATACATTACGATGTATGATTGTTATTATAAAAACCTAATTAGACATTAGAGATAAAAAATGTTTTTCTAACTTTATTACAGTTTTCGACGCGTTCGCTAGAGCCGTCGTTTGGTTTACTCTTCAAAGACCTCCTCGACGACCTGGGCGTCCACACGACGGGCGCGGCGGTCATCACCAGCACCTTGGACGCTGTCGTCAACTTCTCTGGATTCTTCGTTGGACCTGTGATAAAAACATTCTCATACAGAAAAGTCTGCTTCGTCGGATCCACAATATGCGCGCTCGGGCTCTTGTTTACTGCGCCTGCCAACAGCATGGGTCATATCATAGCGACCTATAGTATACTCGGAGGTCTGTGTATATTTTTTATGTAATAATATTTAGCAAAATTTAACAGAGTTACATTTATATTCAAAGTTTGGAAATAGTAAAATAAATAGACAGTCAAAGGTAACGCAATTGAATAAACATTCCTGACTTATGATAAACTTAAGATTACTAAATAATATTTTCAACGTATGTACTACATACGTAGTAATGCACTTTTTATAGCAAAGATGTGACGTAACACACGCCTTATTTGCAAGACAATAGGTATTTTCTTAATAGTAATTATCCTTACTTATATTTATCAAGAAACGTTAGTCAGCCTACGCTGTAGTTGTGGGATTCCGTCAATATTGCGATGAAGTAAATGAAATGCAATATGTGCTTAGTACTTCATTTTAAGTGCTTAAGTTCCTAAGACCACATGATATGACGACGAAAAATGATCAGGTATATGTAATTTATCTATAACTGAAAACATAATATTAAAAAACTCTTATAGAAACTACAAATATATCGAATTATTTGATCAATATTAGTATTTAATTTGTCAAAATTTTAAAATTTTCGACTACCTTTCGCTTGAACGTTCCAGACACTTGGTTAGTCTGACATCTTCCTGAGGTAAACCTGTGAGAACCTACGAAATACATGCATTTTAATCAAGCAGTACTTAGACTTATACGTACACACATAGGTAATACTCATAATAAATAACAGATTCTTGGTATTGTATATGCTACAATATAATTCCTGTAACCATTGAGTCATTATAATATTACAACCTACTAGACAACAGGATAAATTGTTTATAACAAGAGTTTAAGCTTAGAATAAATAATAGTACTGGAGTCACGGAGCTGACAGAGAGTACGGAGTGTAAGCAAAGTGGTCCTGTCGCCTTCAACTTAAGCCCTAAGCAGGGTTGCGTGTTGTTAATTCGTCGTAGGAAGGAGGTCGAGCAAACGCCAGCGGGGGCAAGAGCCATCAGAAACTCAGGCTTCAACTTTTTGCATGGAGAGTATAATGCTGGATGTAAAACCTCTGGTGTTGCCTATGTTTAATGTACAGAATATTTAATTTACTGAAAAAATATCTCTTGAGTTTCATTATAGTATAGATTCCACAACACACAATGTCATCGAGTCTTTAAGTCTTTATAGGTACAATAATTTCGTTTCGTACTGTTCGTCGTAATGACATGATTTAGTCATGTGGTATTATTTATTAGAGGATGAACTACACGCGATCATTTTATTGCTACATGATCCTTGATGACTGCCCTTGGTAATGAACAATTGTTTTCAGTATATAAATACGTCTTTAAAATAGTTCAGTATCTCTGCGATACATAGGCCATCAGACCGACGGACATGAGGATGTATATAGGATGCAGTTTACTTTTTATTTTAAAAATTTATCTATTATGAGAACAAATTATAAAAACTAGAGGACGCCTGAGGGTTGACATTCGACAGACTTAAATAAATTCTGTGACCTGTAACGGCATCTACTAGCGAGTGGTGTTCAATCATTTCACATTATTTAATTGAATATAATACATATTTTAACATTATAAAATCGACCAATGAATATGACCAATGATATAGATTCCTCAAAAATACTCTTGAGTTATGCCGGTTTGTAGTTATAAAAAAAAACTAACATTATAAAGAGGAAAAATTTGATTGATTGTTTGTTTGTATTGAAAAGGCTCCGAAACTACTGGACCGATTTGAAAAATTCTTTTTCTGTATGATAGCCACATTTACGAGGAAAGTTATAGGCTATCAAGCATTACGCTACTATTCTTAACGCGGGTGAAACCGCGTGGCACAGCTAGTAAATAATAAATATGTAGGTTGTGTAACTAACTCGGCGTCGTAATATTTGTTCCAGGTTTCGGAGTAGGTCTAGCGTCGTCATCATCGTTCGTGTCACTCAACCACTACTTCTCGAAGAAACGAGGCCAGGCTGTGGGTCTGTCCATGGCCGGGACCGGCTTCGGCCTGATGGTGATGCCCCAGTTGGTCAACATATTGCTGGGTGAATACGGGTTCAGATGGACCGTTGTGATCCTGGGCGCTTTGGCTTTCCACGCCGTATTGGGTTCCTGTTTACTGCAGCCAGTCAAACGACATCTTATTGATGAACCGGTTGATTGCGAGTTGCAACCCGTAAAGGTTAGTAAAAAAATTAATTACTTCACTTCACATTCTTTACAAAAGTTAGTAAATAAAGATCACTTTGTTTATTTGTAGACTAGCTGTGCCACGCGGTTTCACCCGGGTTGAATAGTAGCGTAACGCTTCATAGCCTATAACCTTCCTCATGAACGTATCTATCATACACAAAAAAAAATTTTCAAAGACGACTCGTAGTTCTAGAGATTAGCGCGTTCAAACAAACAAACAAAAAACTATTCAGCTTCATTATATTAGTACAGATTAAAATACTTTGTCAATAAATTGTACAATTATAAACATTTCAGGAGATGGAGTGCATATTTGAAAGCGACGAGGAAGCAGAGGATAAGTTTGAAATTAATCCACTAGTTACTCATCCGATGCCAAAGTTAACGCCACAGAGATCCCACGGGAACATGAACCATCCCTCCGTGCGGACTGTGGGCTTGCCGAGAGCCAAGACTTGCGATAAGCCTTTGCAGGAGTTTGAGAGGAACAGTAAGTTCATGCCGGGGTTAACGACCGCGGCCTCTGTAGGGGCGATGCAACGCGTCACGTCGAGCGGCAGCATGAGTGAGGCCGCCAGGAAACGAAAAGTATCGGTGATATCAAACATCTCCAACATGGACTTCACGGGCAGTTATCTGCAACTGTATTTAGATGTAAGTATGTTCCAATATGCAGATTTCTAATTCTTATAATTTACTAGTTGACCTGGCGAACTTCGTACCGCCTAAGAACCAGTAAATGTTGTGTTAACTTATTAGCTTCA
>DWQK01002842.1:0-12441 GCA_018231225.1 Noctuana stator | reverse complement strand
AATTCAAATTCAAAAATTTTCGGTCCTCATAAGGTACACGTATACACTGGATGGACGTCAAATAATTCGGTACATCGGCTTTAGGCGCGCTTTTGGCTAAGGTAGGCCGGAAGAAAAAAGCCAGAGGAAAAAAACTCTCGAAAAAGTACATAGATGAAAGCGTTTCTGGTTTTTAAAGATAACTCTTCCAGTGCTATTAAAGAACTAAGTTTCATAATACACCTAAGCACACCGCTTTACTGCAAAAGAGTAGCCATGCCCATTAATCTATACTAATGTATAAAGCTGAAGAGTTTGTTTGTTTGTTTGAACGCGCTAATCTCAGAAACTACTGGTTCAAATTGAAACATTATTTTTGTGTTGAATAGACCATTTATCGAGGAAGGCTTTAGGCTATATAACATCACAATGCAACAATTAGGAGCGAAGAAATAATGGAAAATGTGAAAATTATTCATCCTTGAGGGCTTCAACTGCGCGCGCTGCGAAAACGGTTCAAGATTTCAACGCGATAATCTCAGGAACTACTAGACTGATTTGAAAAAATCTTTTTGTGTGTGATAGCTATATTCATGTATTACGGTTACTATTCTTAACGCGGATGAAACCGCGTGGAACAGCTAGTCATACATGAAATAAATTATTTACATTTCAGATCGGGTGCTGCGGAGCGGACGGGCCAATGGATTACATAAACCTGAACAAACCTTTACCAGCAGAGTGCAGAGATTCTGTGACGGGAAATGCATACTTCCACGGCTGCGTGGATGAGCTCACCTGGTACCTTGAAAGCAAGACTGGATGGCTAGCCGGCATCGTACTTGCCGCTTGCATGATTTGTGTAAGTTTCATACGTATCAAATGAATTATATAAATAATTACATATTGTAATTATTTACGCCCTAAGAAGACAAGGGAGGTTTCTTGTGCATAATGTTTATCCCCAAAATTTCTCAGAGGATGTTTTATGAGAAAATTCCACTTTTCTTTGATACTTTTCCAAATCATATGTATCTATACTAAGTTTTATTATGACACATTTTTCGATAATTACTTAGGTACCTAGTCAAAACTTCATGAGAGCTCTTAAAATGCTGGCTTTTAATTTTCTTCAGGTGGTGAACGCCGTCATGTCTATCGTCCTCATCCAAGCTGTCAAGAAAGAAGAGGAGGAATCTGTAGTATATAAATAAATTTAGTTTTAGAAGAATATTGCCGTTATGTATAAACATTTATTTTTATTACCTATTTCTTAATAAATTCAATCATATAAAATATATTGTTTCACGTGCTGCTTACTGAGCACTGAATACTACCACCGTTTTGTAATTTAAGTATTATAGTAAAAACAACTTGGTTATTACCAAATTTAAAAAGCATTGTGTTTTATCTATTCATCAACATCCTTCATATCAGCATAGTAGCACATCTTAAGATGGTTTTTCAGTAATTAGTAGATTTCTCCATCAAGACTGACCGTACCGACTGAATGATTCTTATTTCCGACCAAACACATGTATTTAAGGAGCTTTTTCTGATTGATAACCTAATTATTTTGATTTTGACCAATACTCGATGTCGCAGTTAGTAAATGATAATAGGCAAAAAAAACCGTTTAAAAATAACAGTAACCTAACAATTGTGTAACATCAAAGAAGTTTCGAAATGATTGGAGACTCGAATTCGATGTTGAGCCAAAAACGCTGAGTGAAGTGCCCTTCGATCCTGTCCGGGCACTCGTTAAGGTGTTCTGCACAAATGAGAAATAATTGCCAAAGTTATCCGAGGCCGTCCGATAATTGACTTTTGGATTCTCGCCAAGATATGCCCCTTGAGTCTGAAGGAGCATGTAACATTTGGCGAAGTGATCCTTTGTTTAAATTGGGATTCAAATATGCATGCATCTTTAGTGAAAGCAATCAAGTCCATGAGAAGGCGTTTTAGTGGAAACGTTTCCAGCGTAAAGTTTATATAGCAAATGAAATGTATGAACTTATTTAGGTACGCTGTACCGGGAAAACCTCGCTGCCAATAGGAGACAGCGGAACGTATCTGAATCTGAGAGAACTACTTCACGTGTTACATACTCGTATTAGTAATGTTACTGCTCGCCTACACTACGCTACTTATAAAGTACGTAGTTAATAGATTTAAACTAATGGATATCCGTTACTACATTTGTCGTGATCTTTCTTCAGAATGGCAATTAATGTTAGATGACTTTTTCAGTTCACTGGTTTCTACTGTGAAGTAATTCTAGCAGCGTCAGAACAATTGGTTTAGACACTGGCACATTATATTTTGAGAAAATTATAGAGAAGCTCAATTCTCAACGCTGTATTATATGATATGATATAACGAATCTTCAAGTACAAGAGCAAGTTAAAATGTATTTATTATCCGTACATAACTTGAAATTGTGCTGGAGAATCGAACCCAGCCCCGCCGGAAAGGTATTCCCAAATTCAACCACAAAGCTATCACTGCCACACATGCTTATAATTTCTGCTGTACAATAACAGCAACTGAAATGAAACAATATCGGTGAAGACACAATTAAAATATTCCTAAGAACAAGACACGTACGGGCATTAATAAAACGATAACAAACTTATTCACATATTCACCTCTGTTACCAGTAAGTATGTTCCCTAGAGGCATATACTTCATGTTTGTGTCCCTTAGTATCTTTACTTCGCATATTGCGTAGGTATGAAGTCGAACTTTGGTCCTATTCAAACTTCTACAATATTTAACCTTTCACGTTACTTATTTCTTTGTTTTTACGCTGTTGTATAAGATCACTTCGACGACATGTCTTAGAGGGTTAATAACAATACTGCACATCATCAAAGAGCGGTTAAATTAATCACTATTTTTGATGCTTTATTTTCGATACACTAGAGGTCCACGGGGGACACATAGGGGAGTCAAGTTGTAATTTAGGGTCTACCAAGATGGACCCCTTTTCAGATACAAGAACCAAAAACGTTGTTCTCAGGTTATAAAACAAACGATAAATTTGTCTAACTGCCTATTTAACCTACATAAGCTGTATATACGTATATCGTGTTCAATGTACTATGTTATAATAAATAGCTGTTCAAAAGCTTGTCAAGTACCAATATAAAAAACTAAGGTTCTGTTAATGATGTTGTTTCGAAAAACTAATTTACTGCGTAGAAGGCCCGAAAGCGAAACGTAATAAATTACATAATGTTGAACCTACCCGTGCGCTATCAACGGGCAATTAAGCAAAAAATTGATTTATGTTGACGCGATAGCGCTGTGTGTTCTGCCATAATTCATCCATGGGCACATTATCTGAAGCAAAAAAAAACGAATGCACGCATCATTTATGCCTTGTCCGCAAAGCTTTGTTGAGACAAATCTGTGCGCAATCCATTAGGGGATGGTCAAATGAGGCGGAAAGTATACGTCATACATTTGTTCGTTTATACAACTTAGGCAGCCACTAAGTTATATCGCAATGAGTCGGCTACTAATTTTGAAATGTTGATATCGATCATCCCTTTTATTTAGTAATAACTTATATATAACATAATAATGTTTCATTTGAGATACTGAAATTTTCTGTTTTTGTTTTTTTTCTGTGGGCATGTACGTGAATTATTAAATGAATAAATAAGTATATTAACCTTTAAAGAATTAAGTAAAATATTCTAATAACATAGTTAATTAATTACCTATAAGTTTAATTTATTAACAAACAGCTCTGCAGGAAGATGGTTCCATTACTAAGACGTAAGTGGTAGTAATTAATGTGTCAGACCGTAACGATTATAAAAACTTGATTTCGTTTAGGTTTATATTTTTACATTAACATCTCATTAGAAAGTAGAAACTTTACTCAAGCATAAATCTCTATATTTTATGCTATATTACAAGTTGTATCTCCTTATGCAAAAGGTACGTTTTACACTCGCCTAAAGAAGACTTTCTGTGGTGTTAAAAATTTATTACGTCATAAAAACTCGCACCGCCAACGGATCCTAAGAACGAATGTGACAACACAAAGTGAGTATAGGTGAATATTTTGTGCGTTAAATTTTATATCGGTAGCTAAGCAAACTTCAGAATTGACATAAAATACTTTAGAACCTTTTATAGCTTAACATACAAAAGGATGAATATAAAAAAATAATGTTTTTCATATTAACGTTAACAAACAAGCAGTATGTAGCAACATACTAGGTATTTGTAACACTATTGCAACACCATCAGAAAATGCAGATATAATTTTATTCGATCACCTTTATTTACAGGAATCACCATTCATCACTAAAGATTTTCCTATATTTCAGTATCATACTGTTATTTGTTTATACAATCTTTCTTTAATGTAAAGGTGGCAAGTTTGAACTAACATATCATTAATGTATTTAGAATAATGTCTATCTACAGTTCTACATACTTCAATTCAATTAAAGTTTCGAGATGAGACAACTACCAGAAGTAAAGAAGAAAAGGACTTAAAAAGCAAACAAATCAAAAGGAAAAATTTAGGTTCAGAAGGAAAAATATCAAAAAAAACTGGCGCTGTATGCCAACCATTTCAGTAAAAATAAAGAGTAAATAAACGAAGTACTTACTCCGAAATACTTTTATAAATTAAAAGCCGTTGCCGTCCATCAGAAAGAAATCTCCTCCCCTTCAACTGAACTTGCAAAAAAGTTCAAACGACTTCGCTACGTGTTTTCAATCGACCGATTTTGTGCTTCGTAAAACATTACGTTTGAGTCGGCATTGATAGACATTTTAAGGATCAATCACTATAAATCAGATGTAACTGAGGCTAAAATGATAATAATTATTTTACATTGCTGTAGTTAAATTTGTATCTATACGCATTCGAACTTATAGAAGTTATTAGTATAATATAATAATAATATTATTAGTATTATAGTGGTTAATAGTAACCACACAGTACACATTTTTGCTGTTTATATAACTGTAAATCATAAACTATAACGAGTAGTTAAAAGGTCATCGCACGTCAACGCGGTTGGGAGTTAAATGATGGTCGGGATTTATTGATGATTGACCCGCTACTGACAAAAGTAATGTGTCACCAACTTTCGAAGACCTCATCTCGTGGTTACCAAGAGACGGGAATGACAGCTGACCCAATGTCCAAAAGGGTAGCTCAAGACAGACCTCATTGGAGCTTGTTAGACAAGATTTACTCGTACCTATGCCTAAAAACAACCTGCAATTAGGGACTTTTTATAAGGAGTATAGTTATGTCATTGGTATCCTAATATCAGAATAAACGCTTTATTATTAACTTTAAAGGATTTTTAGAAAAGGATTGTAGAATTCTAGAACCCCAGATAGAGCGTAAGCGTGAGTTTCTAAAATATATTCCTATAAATTTCTTCACCAAAAATTTTGTGAAATACGTAAATCTGCAATATAAGATATTCAAATCCCTTAAGTGCACGTTGTGGTTGAATCGCGAGAAAAAGCCCCATTTGGTGACGTTGTTAAACTCTTTATTATTCCAGCTTTGCAGAATTCTCTGAGGAGATACAACGGGAACTGGGACTAACGATTGTTGCTGCAATGAAACCGAGATGCTGCAGCTAACTGAAAACAATATAGTTTTATGCTTAAATCCTACGAACGAAGCAAAAAAACTGGTTAATGCGAGTATGACACTTGTTTTTTGAATTTTGCCTACATTTCTGATAGTTCCGTGTTTGATTCCGGCATGCAGTTCCAAATTATATGTCTATCCAATAAAGCTTTAACCTGTTAATGAGCACACGTCACATCTAAACATGTGCGTCATCATGTTATCAGGTAGTTTTCATGCTCGTTTGCTGTTCATATAGGTAATACCTATAAAAAAATGTCGGTTTGCTGTTTACGATACTTTTACTATCTGAAGTATTTTAGGATTTCCTTTATCTCTAGCAATTTGGGAGGCAAAAACAAGACTATTATACGAAATCATGCGATGACCCGTAGCGAACACACCCCTCCCTATAAAGCTCGACAAGACCCTCTCAGCATTAATGAGATTATAAAACTTTTAGACCCAAGATCGCTCTATGAATGTACTCATCTTGGAATTAGTTTTATCTTACTTGGATTCAGTATAATAACTATCACGTAAAGTGGAGCAATATCATAAATGGGGTAGAGTGTCATAAAATTCTTGATAACTACATTAGGCTACGTTTGAAGAGAAGTGATTTGGTCGTGAGAGTTTTGAAACTGGATTATTCATTGTAGTTGATTTAATGTTAAAAATGGAAAGTTTGATTCCAAATTTTTTTTTTTGTTCCGGCGGATTCCCTCTCCCTTATCTGTTTGTTTATATAACGTCTACATACGGCATATACTCCAAGAGATTATTTTGAAGCCTGTATCAATTTAAGTTGCGTGGTTTATTTTTTTGTAATACGTGTGAATTCGCCCTTAGTCATTAAACACAGCTACGATGACATTGTACAAACAGACAAATGTTCGTCCGTTATGCTTTTAAGCAGATCAAATAAATTAGTGATACAAAAGCTGTGGTTAATGTGAACCGGTAATTTACTGCTGGATTACTGACAAGCTTTCAGTTACTATTAAATTAATTGTATCAGCCCCCATAAAGATATTTGTCAGTTATGAAGGCTTCTTTTATATCAGACATGTTTTATTTTAGTGTGCGTGCGATAGAAGCGTTTCTCTTGAACTTGTATGAGATGCATACTGCAATAACACTAATTTTAGCTTGAACTTAAAGTACAATAGAAAATTATGTACTTAGAAAATAAGCTTTCGATACCCTGCAGTTTATTTAAAATTGCTCAATAAATGCAAATGGTATAGCTTCCACCGCAGTGCCTGCGGCGGGAAATATTGCGTCTTTTGTCTGGGAGGAACTTAAAATAATGTAAATAAACGACATGATATGTAACAAATACATTAAAGAAAATAAAATCCTTAACCCTGAAATACGTAGGCACGAAAAAAATGTGCTTTCAGGAGTATATCTTGTCTATAATAAACCAAGGATTTACACCGAGAATCAAACCTAGGACCGAATACTTTGTTTTTTATGTCAGTTTAATGTGAAGTTATAGAAGTTATGACACGAAACAGGTCTGTTCCTTAAATAATGAAGGCAGGACGACATGCGTGTAACTTTGTTTCTTTCTAAATACGTAGACATGTCATATTCAATAGAATCTTTAGAAGTCTTTGTTCCTTCCACGCTCAGCAAGTCTTCATCATTATATTAGCATCCAACAAACGTAACATATTTCAATGTACGCTTCAATACGCTAGAACAAGTCTCGTAAAAATAGATGTACGGCACAGAGGCATTCTAAGCTGTCATGACTTCATTTGCTGCTGTAATAAGTTGTGATTCGCAACTTCATACCGTAGTCGTAGATGTATGTCGTAGGAAACATTTCACCGACAAACATCACTGGTATCCTCAAAGTAAACAACATTTGCATAAATAGCGACATGAGATACCTACTAAAATGGAATATTGCCATCCTGAATAAGTTATTCTGGTATTTATTACAAAACTGGAGTCGTTTTTGGCCTTACGTAAGGAACACACTTGTTTTATTCGGTTCCAGAAAATAAAAGCTGAAAATGAGTAGGTTAAGTGTCTATCATTATCTACGTATTAGGCTTACCTTATACGTAGGTAATGATTATTTGTTTGAAAAATAGAAAATGTTAAAATGAAGTTTGGGAAACAAAAAGTTTAAAAGAATTTTGGCAAAAATTTGTTCAGAGAGATGAAATCTTCATCTTGTCTATGAAAAACTTGCTGTCAGAACGTATATACTTGCAGCTCAGTAGGTATATAGATTGTTGGAATTCTATTTAAGCATTATAAACGAATATAATTTGGTAAAATTACTCTAAATAGTTGCTATACAAAAATAAACCTCTTGTCTTCCTTCTCCTTGTACTATGAATTGTGCTAACTTCGAAAAGAAAAAGTCAGATCTCGGTGGAACATACAGCGTTACTTCCGGTCTCGAGCTAATATCCGGCTAAAGAATGTTTTTACTGCGAACAAATAGCCTCAGAGGGAAAACAATCCGAAATACGAATATATTACACATTCTCTGATACAGGCTATTTTATTGGAAAGACTGTCTGTTTGTATGTAATTTGCTCATAAAATTGATATACACGAGCATGCAGCGATGCATGCCAATTAAGTTCCCGTCGAAGTTTCGATGGTGGAATGGTAGAATTTGATGGCAGTATGCAATATCCGTCTCAGCTAGTCGTACTCAATAAAATGAGCGTAGAATACTGTTGACAATTTCTCAACTGGAATGCCATTTTCAGGAGAAATAAAAATACTACTGTGAAGCGTTAAACAAGACAACCCGAGGCTATAGTGACTCGTGGAACCAGTGTCTGTATCAACACGTCTTCAATGAGCCTCATTCGATATAAAGCCTACTTTACCAGACCATGTTTTAGTTTAAAGAAATAGCTGTGTCTATTAGGAAATAGTGTCAATATTTTGTTCTCATTGTAGTACGTAAGTGTATATCCAGCATTCAATACATGGTATTGAGTTTTTGTACAGGAAAAGAGAGAGTCTGTAGGTTTATTCATATTTGCTGACCCGATGGATGTCATTCTTCTCTATTATTACAAGGTATTTCAAAAAACCAACTGATAGGACACGCATCTAAAGCCAACATTGTGTACTACTTCTAGGAAATAACTTTTAAGAAAGCAATTGAATCCTAATAGAAAGATATAAGTGTTATGACTATCATATATGTGAGAGAGATATATAACACCGGTCTGTCATTCGAATAGGCTCAATTTGGGCAAAGATTTGGAAAACCTGAAACTCATTCCACAACGTTGATTTGGCATAGGCTAGTATCACATTGTAGCAAATCCTCGTTAAGCAGCTTAAACATCAGGAACGGAATTAGACACGCCGAGCAGATAGGACGTGTCGAATTCGGAGTGTTTGGTATTAATTATTAGTAGCGTCCTTGATTGTTTTAATTGAAGAATATAATGGACGTAATTAATTTCTTACCAAGCAAAACCAAATAAACCAAAGTAAATGTAATAATAAAAATTAAATAAAAGAAGATGCTAACAGGAAAGGGACCTTGTTGTCGATTGAGGGACCCATAAATACCAAAAACAATATAAAAATATTAAGCCGGCACTGCGCTTAGTGCAAAGCGGCAAAGCCGGCAAAGCGCATTATTAGGTATTGAAACTGATATTTTATGTTTAGCTTCGAAACCAAAACAGGAATGATCAGTAATACTTGATGCCTTCCTGAAAGTTCTCCATAATTTAAAACCTTACGTTAGTGGCTTAATACTAACCTACACATTATAAGCGTGGCGATGATACATAATTATAGGAACTAAAGGCATTTTAAATGTTTATTAATACAAATGAAGAATCTTTAATTTCATGGGTGTTTCTTATTAAAAGCACCAAATTAAATTATATAATCTTATTAATGCAAATGAATGGCTTTCGCTTAGTCTAACATTTTCACGATACGTCGTAAAACAAGGTATATTTCCATTATCACGGAACCCAAAAGAAGTGGTCCCGTAAAGTTTCTGAATAAATTATATTCCACCTCTAGCTCTTAAGCCACAAATTGTTCTATTCTATGACACTCACTTATCGAATTTCGTCGAATTTAAATAAAGACGAAAGAAGTTATATTATTTCACACTTAATTTACTACTGATCTCCAATGGACCAATAGCGACTACAGTTACTCCCATCACGTGGATCGCATTACTATTTTTATTACCCATCGATCCACTTCAAAACGCTCACGTTTTGCGAGGATTTGAATGAAAGAAGCTAAAACAAACAAAGTTTCCTATTTTGTTGGCGGAGCTCGCTTTGCGCTATGAATCGGATTGAGTGTACAAACCGAATGCCCCATCCAATTAGGCTGCGAGCCTCCGGGTTATATTCATGGCAGCAATATTCGCTATTGAATGATCTAATGCGTGCCAAGCGGTCGCTACGTAAATCTACTCAACGTACTCCCAAATGTACACAGATTGAAAAGAGGCTATTGATAGCCTTCATCGTTAATTTAATTTAATAATAAACATAATTCGCCATTAACAACCCATTACGATCCCGCTTTTTAACAAGGGTCTCCATTCAAATATGAAAAAGATTTAATACGAGTAGGTATATAAATAGGTATAGATATTTTTTTCTTTGTATGTTGAGATACAAATATTATTATAACTTATTCATTTATGAACCAATCCTATTTTATTGTCTTGTCTTTTCTTTTTATCAAGTCTGCAACAAGTTTTTCGTCGATTTCTTAAAATAATAATATGACAAAATTAATTTTACCATTAGATTTTTTTAGAATTTAGATTGAAAATTGACTTCAAACAAATATTAGTTCTAAATGCCATTAAATCATTCTATCAACCAATATGGAGAGTAGTTCTGTAGCTGACGTAATTAGAGCTGCGTTGGGTCGCCACGCCGGGCTGTGTATCTGTCAACCGAATTTACCGTCTGCACTATTGAATTCACCATAGCATCACAAACCTATGTTGTGTATACCTACATACATGTTACAGTTTTGTTTATATTTGCAGAAAACAGAAATGCTGATTAATTGGTATTCTTACTCGAATAATGACAATGATGTTATTCACTCTACCAAATTCTACTAGTGTTTTTAAGAACACTTTTTTAGATAAAGTCGAGTCTTTTTTTAATTTATCTTTACACAATGACATACTTATCCACATAGCTACAGAATTCATAATTATCACCTTTCAATTGTTAAATTTTCTTTGTTTCAAAGCACTTGCAAGGTAGTTTTTTACTTTTATTTACTGGGATATTTTCTTTCATTTAATTAATTTGAATAATCGAAATGCCGACAGTTTTATAAATCCTTGAATCAACTAAAAATGAATTAATTTTTTATTCGTCTCGCAGATGCTAAAATAGTCTAATTAAAAAAATTACGAACCATCGTCAAATTATTAACTTTTCGACAGCAATATGTGGATTTCAAAAACTAAACCAACACGAAGAACCCAAAACATTTATGAAGTAATTTAGTCTAAGTATTATTAACTAAATGTTATCTAACAAAATAAATAACTGTATTTATGGAGCAGTATAGTGTCTATATTTTACACTTGAACTCCATTTATGCATTAAACGGCGCAACAGCTGCAATGTGCAGGATATTGAGCAATTTCCAAGCGTCAGGTAATTGCTTCAAAGCAGAGGTGTGAGCAAAGGTTAATCAGAAAGCAAGCGACATTATTTATGATCAACGAAATTACAAAGAATGAAAATAAACTCAGCTAAATAAACTAAAATAAACTCATGCATTAATTTTCGAAAACGAAGGCAAATTTGCAAAGGCATACAATTCCTAGTAACTAAACATTAAAACAACGGTCCATAATGTCCTTTGTAAATTACCCCTACTCTTACCATCGCATCGTACTCGTAATGACGTAGTGTTTTTGCCGTTAATTTCTCTATTAGTATACAAACCCTCCTGAACAAACTTTTTTTAAATCTTAATAAAGTTGTTTAAACGACCCTTACGTATTTTAAAGGTCTAAGGTTCATTTTAATTCCTTTCTTTCTTATCAGAAAATTATGTTGTTATTTGCAGTGTTTTGCTTTTATTATTTATATTTATATAACATTAATTGTTGAAAATAATATATTCTTTATTCTATCTATTCGCGTACGAAAAGAACAATAAAATTAATCAATAATAAAAACTTTATTTTTATGTATTTATAGTATCTAAATCCCTCGAGACTTAAAGTTTTCTGTAATACCCTAAACTTTAGAAAACAGCTAATGATCTTCAAACGTCTTTAAACTTTTTTTTGTAAATTTATTCCATCTAGTTCTAATAATAAAAGAATATGGGCAAATCATACATAAAATTACACTTTCTTACCTTCTATTTTTACAACATAAAACTCTTCAATAAAACTTTAAATAAATCAGCGCGTGAGCTTTATCTCCAAAGTTCACTTCAAGTCCGTAACTTAAGGAGCCAAGTCTAAAACTGGCACCAAATCTCTTAAAACTTGTTCCAACAGTGAAGCCTTATCACCACTGAAAAACTCTCAGTCGTATCAGAGTTTAAAGACTAGACTAAATCGGCAAACCTTTTGGCTATAACCGAATTCTACAAGCAAAGGTTCTTATTTCGTTCTCAATCTTTTGAGGGTATTTTCCTTAAATTACATTTTCCAAATCCCTTCTCCAATTTTTATACGTAAAGGTTGTCTGATTCCTATACAAATAATTAAGAAAACAAAAAGAACAAGAGATAATTAATATATGCCTTCAACCCTTTTTATGTCCTACTGCTGGGCACGGGTCTCTCCCCACAACCGGGGAAGGCCTGGAGCATACTCC
>DWQK01002841.1:0-12443 GCA_018231225.1 Noctuana stator | reverse complement strand
CATCGAACCTTGAAGCTAATAAGTTAATACAACATTTACTGGGTCTTAGGCGGTACGAAGTTCGCCTGGTCAACTAGCAAAATATAAAAAGCATGAAGAAATTTAGAAATGTTTTTTTATCGTCTATGGATAGCAAACAAGCCTGAAGGCCATCTGTTAACGGTCAACCGTAAAAAGGAGAGAGATCCTATCTGAGATCATACGAGGAGGCGTTGCTACTCATGAGGACTAAACTGGCCGCCTCACAATGGTATGTCCGGTAGCAACCCTCCCCAATCAAAACACAAGTACTTGCTACAAGACTTGCTTCACGGTGAGTTATGAGGGCAGCGGTGGTACCTCCCTAGGCGAACTCTCTAAGCTCTACCACCTACATGTAAATAAGTACGGGTTCAGTTTAATCCTAAGCTCCATTCCTTTCTATATTAAACTACGAAATGTTACAGAAAAGTGATAAGAAAAAGAGAAGATTAAGGTCATAATTACAAATATTGTCACTGCTTTTAACGTTTTAGTGATGAAAAAGTATGATTCGCCCATCTCTACCTGGTAGTGGTGAAACAAGTCGATGTCCCCCTCGGTCGACGAGAAACACGCCTCAATTAATAATTTCTAGATTTCCAATTCAACGCTCTAAATTGTTAGCTAAGTAATGATTATTGCGCCGGAATTATTGATAACGAATCTTTGTCTAGGATCTTAAGATAAACCTGAGATTTATAGGCAATGTGGAAGAGGATGTTGGTACTTATGGGCAGTGATATTCTTCGAAACAGAATGTTTCCGGCATCAACACCTTCCCGTGAACACATCTCCGAAACACATGAACTTGATACGACGGGTAATGAGGTCGGTGGTGCAGTGGTACCTCATCGAGCGTACTTAATACTTATATACCTAGGTTCTACCACCTTCTTACCTTTCATGAGAGAATTACCTTATCACCGCGACATTATCCACCCGGACTATAGAATCAGGCCTTAAACATCAAAAATATATAGATTGGACCAGAGATTATGTTGTCTCATAGAATCTTTTAACCACTATAACCTACGTCATACGACTCTTACGCCATAAGAGGAATACGCGTGCGAAATTATAAGATTCTAGCCCAAAATGCAACCTGTTCGTTGATACATCAGTCAATGAAAATTTAATCACTTTGCCTTTTATATAATACTAGCTGTGCCCTTAAGTGTTCAAGGGGACTTGAGAATAACATAACGAAATAACACAAAAAAAAACATAACAAATTTCATCAAAATCAGTCCAATCGTTTAGGAGGAGTTCGGTGACATACTCGCACATAAGAAAAATATATATAAAGATATATACGAGTATATGAAACTAAATAGAAATAACATAAGTGAATTGAAACCACAAAAGAAGTTCATAAAAATGTAATGCCAAGTAATGGCCTTATAAAATGGTTTTAGAGATACATCATACAGTAATAGAGGAGGCACTATAAATACGGGTAGTAGCTCGGCCGCTTTATGGGCCACATAAATCAGACTGTGATTCCTGAAATTTATTACTAGAAGGCCGACCTCAGAGCTGTATTGCTGTATCTACGACGATACGAAATATGAGACGGATGATTTAAGGGATAGCAAAAATTGTAAAGTGAAAAACATTATCGGAATATTTTTATTACGTAGAAATGTACAGGCCTTTAGATAGAAATGAAAGCCATTGAAAAAATGTTCACGAATCGTAGATGGATTTTATTTTTAACTGATTTTATAGAGTCTAACGCAGATATTTTACTTTTGCAAAATGATTTTTTGAGTTGTCCTATATTTATTTTATGTGGCGTCATAGCTGATTTAATTTTAACTAGTACCTTCATGTCGGGCGAGAGCGCTCTTAACTTCGCTTAAAAGAAATCAATTTGTACAGTCAAATGACTGCATAAATTGATTGAGTGATTTTCAAATGAAAATCATATCATTATAATTATGAATGAAAAACTTTAGTCTTTATTATGTTCATTATTAGGTACTTATTATGTCAGGAATACAATTTTTTTTGTTTTCATCCCTTAGTAACACTTTAATCACAATAATCACTTTATAAATAGCTTTAACAGAAGCTTATTAATCAAGAATTAATTTAATAAATTGTTACGAAATTTAAATAATAATTACTTGTGGTAGCGAAAGTAATGATCGAGAAAGGCCGTTTAATTAATATTAATTCTAAGAATTTTTAAAATTTTTAATTCTCATTCTAAAGATTTTTACTTACTGTCATCATGCCCATCGTAGTTAACGGAGGGCACGTACAAAAGTAAATCTAAATCTAAAATAGATTTTGAATAAACAAAAGTTCATCGGCGACGTTAATTATTCAGTCCGTCTGTTTCTGTGGAAATTTCAAATTTGCATAAAGGTTGATCAAAAGCGATCGTAGTGATTACTGGACTCCGGTTCCAGGTCTATTTGAATAGGCCTCACTTTGATTCATGTCAATATAAAAAGATCTTCTGAATATTCAAAGTAAATAGTGACAGTCTATAGTCTAACAAAATTCTATCCCTTTGTCTCTGCTACTACTAATAAACTATCTCTTAATGTTTCAAATCCAAAATTTTCTTCTCAACATCATTGAAGATTTCAAGGGCATTTTGATGTACCTACATTCATATTGATTGATACGGGTCCCTGGAGGGTCGGAAAATTGTGAATCGAAATTTCATCAAACTCCTTAAACATATAATATTCTGGAGGTTGTCACGTCGGAGCCACGTCCTAAGGGAGGCAGGATACAAAATTCGGCGAAAGACTACAGACACGCTATTCAATTTGTTGGCAAGAAAAATTTTTGGTCAAAATTGGAAAATTTGTTAAAGTGAGTTGCTACAAGTGAATCGAATTGTAATAGTAGCTTTCAATAGCAGACTTTGAGCAAAGTGCTGTCTGGCCCAAAGTGAAGCGTTACAAAACAATTCTTAAGAAAAATTTACTCAATCAGCTTTATACATTAAATGCTAAAGAAATTAACATCATTAACTTTCCCGAAATCTCATAACGCAATAACTAATTAACCCAATGAATCGAGCCCAATGTTAACAATTTCGCCAATCTTATTACGAATTAACTTGGAAAATCATTATCGAGCAGATTGAAACGACAGAATTTCCATAATACCTTACAGGTACCTGCATAAGTGTTAAATCCCAACAAAATTAATTTTACTCACTCAAATAAGGTTGGTTCTAGTTCATTAAACCGTTATTTGCACGTGAAATGTTTCGTGTAAATTTAGCGCTGAATATTGCTGTAACGTTCATGATATATTAGAAGAAGGCTTTAGATTAGGTTCATAATAGAACCCATACGTTACACGGCTGGAGGCCGACGCCATGTTTATGCATGTTTCTGGAAATCTACCTACCAGTGCCGAAGGGTTTTGGTGTAAGGTAAGGTTAAAAAAAACATTTGCTGCCGTCAATGCCTTTCAACCCTTTTTATGTCCCACTGCTGGGCACGAGTCTCTCCCCACAACCGGAGAAGACTTGAATCATAGTCTACTACGCTGTTCCAATTCAAATTGGTGCCATCAATAATATTCTAAATATTCCTTGATTTAACGAGCTCCGAATTCAAAGGTATGCTCACCTAACTACTTTCTACTCTCTGTTTAAAAGTTTAGAATGCCATGTTGTGACATTATTATTTAACAGGATAATAACATCAGTCGGACATCTAGAAACAAAGAACAAAAAAAGCTTCATACTCACAGCCCCACAGGATTCCTTGTGTCGTGGGTGCCATGGATACATACATAGAGAATTACCAATAACAGATACCAAAAACACCCATACCGGTGGGTGGTACTCGTATAAGCAACTGCAATTACTACAAAGCAAGTGTTTCATGGTTGTCTGATTTGTTTGTATGAAATAAGTTTTCTCTCTTCACTATTTTTTTAAAATACTTAGATTTTTAAACCGATAACTTTATTTTCTAGAAATCATTCTGTAAAAAAACCTGGAAACTAATAAGAATTGCCAATAACGGACCGAAGTCACGTTTTCCATCGTAAAACCGATTCCCAAACGTTTTGAAATGTTTGCTTAAATCGAAGACGAATTATGAAATACCCGATTGGGTATCTTCGTCAAAGGAACATTATTATCATGTTAATATTCATGAAATTCAAATTGGATGTCTATCTACTTTATTACCTTCGGAAAATTTGAATATTTAATTAATTTTTTTCTCATTGTTTAGTTCAGAAGCGATAAGCTAGGTTATTTGAATTTTTGGTGGCTCAGGTTTGATCCCTGCAAACTGATCTCATTTTTTATGTGTAACATTTTTCCTGTATCGCTTCAGTATTTTAGGTTAAATTCTTTCCGCTTCCGTCAGCGATTTTTCACCGCTGATTTATAATAATTTTGCCTCAGTTTTCTTTCTTCCATTTGATTCTAAGGAAGTTTGATAAGAACAAAATATCAAAGTAAATAATATGTATTGTATATCAAAGTCTCATTTATTTTTATAAATTTTACTCTAACTTGAAAAACATTCTCCTACTGAGGAACTTCGTATTTTCCTCTACTAAAAAATTCCGTATCGTTATTTGGCGGATGGTCCCAACGGAAATATTGGCCTTACGTGACAAATGCGTTGTGAACTGAGACCCACAAATACACTCTGCGATTGATGTATAGACACAACCAACTTTGTTTTACGGCTCGCCTGTCAAATCTATCACAGCTCCAGTCAAATACATCAACGTTTTGTGAAATTCCAAACAGTACGTAAGTTCTTTTGTTTGCTTACTTCCCAAGTTATTGTGATCCTTTAACTTTAATGTTATGTAGATAATGCGTTGTGGTTGAGCTTAGACCAACCATTCCAGTGGGCCCAGATTCTATTTTTTCTTTCATTTTTAATATAATCGGCAAATTATAAATTAAGTTATACTTGCTGTTTGGTGATAGAAAATATAGTGACATACTCGTACCTAAAAGTTCTCCTGAACCTTCTTGACATGAGATATCCACCAGTCCACCAGCATTTGTCCAGGTTGATAAGACACAGTTGAAGAAATATGGCCTAAAACTTTCTTATATTTGAGAAGAGACTTGTAACTAGCAGCACAAGGACTGTGATGGTTTGATATATTTAGATAAGATTGAGGTGTGAGATAATATACTTGATGACGACGGCGAGGGACCCGAAAAGTGATAAGAATGGAAACAGCTTCTAGGGAAAACTATGAATTTAATGTAATTTCTCTTCCACCGTTTGACAATGTTAATATATATAAAACAAGTTATTTCGAATTCTATGATGACATTATTTTAAACTAAAATAAAAATATAAAAATAAATCTTAAAAAGAGGTTGGTTAACCACAATACTAATGCTTAACAAGCGAATAACTTCTTCGAAGAGATATATTTTTACTATAATCTGTTTGTATAATACGCAATAAGCATGTTTTATTACTAACACTTGTAGGTTTAATGAAAGATCGACGCCCGGGATATTGAAATTCAGATCGAACATTACAAAGTCAAATTGGGATGTGAGGAACTTCGTAAGTATAACGTTGAGAACACCCGCGTATTATTCAAAACGAGAACAAATCTGTGTCTTAACACGGATATCGCCATGTTTTGGTTTAAGCTGTTTCGAATCTTCTTCAAGAACTTTGAAACTTTTGAGAGTTGAAATGCAGTTTTTGTACCTATCAATTTATTTCTTATATCTTCCTTGTTCATCGTATACAGATTTCTAGGGTAACAAAGGATTCTGGTGGGGGAATGATGCCTGAATATCATTTGACGCAAATTTGGTATTGGTTCTCGGCCAATTTAGTCGCGAAAAACTGTAAATCATGACCAACCCTTTATAATTACTACTACGGCGCAATAATGCCAAATAGCCTGTAAACAAATCATGAATTGAGTTCAGTTTTGATGATCAACTGGATGAAGTAAGAGCATTTCGTTGTGTTTCAGAGCGTAAGTAAAGAAGCAAAAGGTAACAAATGGGCCATTACCGTTTTAGGTTTCCAGGTATACCTACCTTAAAATATACTTCCCATCTGAACCCTAGAGATTTAGTTTTCCCACGAAATTTGCAAAATATTTTTTGCGCATCTGTAACTTATGTCGGTAGATTCTTATAAATTTTCAATAGAAGTCTTATATTTTCATACAGATGTGACGTTTGGCTATTCCAAATTGTAACTTGATACATTTGAGGTAAAATATATTTTTCTTTGTGGTAGCAATTTCTCTTTGGGACTAGGATTGTTTTGTCGGTTGTGTCTGTGATTTGATTAAATGTTTTCAAATATTTCTTCGGGCATTTCATTTTCGGATAACTAAACCTTATTTTTATTTTACCTAGGTGATGTTTTGATCACTAGAACTAGTGCTACCACGTTTGTACCATAAGTACATAGCGGCCAATCTCAATTATAAGTGTTACTAAATACTTACGTACATATTTCGATTTTACTGTTTCAGTAAAAAATACGTCAATTTCACTTCCGCTGTTATTATGGTAGCAATTATGTAAATCTAGTAAATAATTATTCAGTTATTCATCTCGTCGGAGCTATACTTGGAATAAATTCAATTATGCTTGTCAAAGGCTGCAATACTCGTCGAAAGTGCGCGTAAATAAACGGCACCAGTTGCTAATAGGTAGAAATTCGAATCTTTGCCCGTGAGGTTATAACTTTTTATTAATTTGACGGTGACTTAATCACTCTGATACATCAATTAATCTTTGAGCCGTATCTGCATTAGTTTCACTTGCATAGCGGAAGAGTGCTCGTATAAAATTTATCTGCATTTGGACTCAATTTCCTAAGTAGTTCTATTCGACTAACGAAGCAAATGGAAATGGTCTGCAGAAACTTTTTTGGCGCGGACTAAGATTCTGAAACGTTGGTAGTATTGTTGAAGTAAATAATGTAAGTTTTTCTTTCATCGCCCTTAAATTAAAACTGTTCCGACTGGATTGCAAACAGCTAATGTAAAAACGCTGCGGTGGTGCCGAGAATTCACAGTATTTTATCGTCCCCCAGCGCTATGAGATTGGTTAAAATTATTAGGTGGGTACTACATATCTATGAAAACTTAAATAACGAAACTGAGTTTGATATCAAAATAACACTCCGGAAATTTGATTTGAAGTGACAATCTTTAACCAACCAAGATGTCAGGAAAATGTTTTTAAATAAACAAACTTAACA
Organism: Noctuana stator; assembly: GCA_018231225.1. Taxonomy (NCBI): domain Eukaryota; kingdom Metazoa; phylum Arthropoda; class Insecta; order Lepidoptera; family Hesperiidae; genus Noctuana; species Noctuana stator. The sequence continues at coordinate 5,217 of DWQK01002841.1, read as the reverse complement.
ACATTCCTTTTGGAGTGTTTTCCTTAAAGTTCAAGTGCAAAGGAAAGCTTCAATTTTTACCCTGAAGGTAAAACTTTAGTAATAAATACCTAAAAAAGTAATAAACTTCAAAACTTATTACATTAATTCTTGTAGTATTAAACAACATAACATTAATCTGTTTGTATGTTACTTACTAAGTATTGTTAATTACATTTTGATGATTTTAAAATACTAGAAGCAACGTATCCAGTTTACTTCCAACAAATGGATAGCAATGACGTCGATTACTCGTCGGATATCGTAAGCTGTGGAAACCATTATTTAGCAATGGTGCTACAATAATGTTCGTCTCATAGTTACTTTTATTAGCCTTCGAATCACGGCTCAGCGTTTCACCCATCAAAACCATAATTACTTCATTAAACGACCGTCTTCTGAAATACTTGCCCGGAACGATGATATTCCTCAAGATATTAATAGGCTCATTCTACATTCAGAAAGTCACTCTACAATCACAATAACGGCCTCATCACTGCCAAATGAACAGGAATCTCGGAAGCATTGTTTCGATATGCCCTATTCGCAGTGCTCAAGGTCGAAAATCGCGTGCTATTTAACCGTAATTCCCAAGACAATGGACAATTACGAGAATAGTAAATCCAATAAACGATTTGGTGGGATTGTATGGTTTTATCATAATCGTGATATCAGTTAAATTATTGTTTTATTGTCTCCCTAAATATTCCTTTTGTAGTGGTACAAGTATGAATAATTCTTATGAGAATTTAGTATCGGGTTCAACAGGTGCTACATTTACGAATACATTCGCGCTCATATCTCAATCGTAAAGTAATTTGTCTCCGTCGGATGTCTTTGGAATATTGTATTTATGCGTATCAGCATAAAAGGCTAATATTATGTTTTAATTGTTTTAGCCAACTTGTAAATAGGGGATTATTCATGTTTTTTGGAATCATTTTAGTCATTATTTCGTTAAGAATGGCTTCGACTAATTCCTTTTAACATTTCATTTTTAGATTTTAATCTCACATAGTAAAGAGAGAACACGCTCTGAAAACAATAAATTTTAAATTAAATTAATCAAATTAAATTAATTTTTTTTTCTTCGAGACCGTTATAAAGAATTTTCAAGCTGGTCAGTTTTGTTACAGTATTTTCCTTCACCGGAAAATAATGGAAATATTGATTTTAATACACACTTAATTTAAAAACTTGAGGTGCATGCGGAGATCGAACCTCGGAATGGTACGACCATATTGAACGGAGACTCACTACTCATTACTATTATTTATAATTAACACGTTCTTACCTTTTTTGGGGTGTCGAATATGTCAGGTTCTGTCTAGCAGAAAAATAATCTCAAAAACATATTCACAAAAAAATATCGGCAGACCTCAGCAACCTCACATATTATATTTTATAGTCTTGTTATCATAATAACTTCCATTAAAGTGCCAAGAGAGATAATATTTTCCGAAGTTTATTCCTCCACATTGTCCCCGCGTTATAGTCCACCCAATAACAACTTTTCCTAATCAATTTTCTCCTTATGTTATTGTATAACTTTTGTCTGATAAAGTCTTTTGTGCAAATACATATTTTCCTGTAATACAAAAGACGACTTCCTCAACTGTGGATATAAGAATTGTATTGTTACCGAAAGTTATTTTACTGTCATATTATTTTAAACAAAATTAAAGCTGCTAAAAAAATTATGGAGCTGTATATGGCGCAAGCACCAAAGTTAAATCTTGATGTTCAAGAACAAGCAATTTCGCCAGAATTCCGCGCGCCACAAAGGACAACTCAAAAAATCGTTCCGCGGCGGAGGTGTGCAACGGGGGTAAATAACGTTAGGTAAATATGGTTGATTGCGTATTGTTGAAGTGGGGTTGAAGTGATCTCGGTTATGCAGGTACATGCCTAGAGTGCGAGGTATTAGCCGGCAATTTGGCTTGAATTCTCATACGAGTGATACGAGTCTGTTCGCCTTATGCGCTGATTTTATGCGCATCAACAACTTACTAACGACTAGGTATAACCTAATATTCCTTAAAGAAATAAGTAATAAAGTCCGCGTATACAACCACTAAAGGAAACAAGGGGATATCGAGGAACCCTCTCACTCTGTTACGTAAATTGAATTTGTGAATAGATATCACTGATTGAATTAGCCGCTTCATCGGCGCTACGCTTTCGATATCTCACTGAACGATATATTCGATACGTCTTTCTATTACCGGTTTGAGTGAGCGGATATATCAGAAAATGATAAGGAAAACTCTTCTTTGCGTCTTGTTTTTAAGAAGATTTCTTTAGATTTCTTCTCACTTAATTCCGTTCACTTCAGATCAGAGTTGAATGAACGAATGTCGTCGCAGCGGTAGTTACGAGTAGCAAACGGCGTTTCTTTTAAAATATCTAAGGTCCACCATTTTTTTATTGGATCTACTTCTTTGTGATATATATTATTTTTTAATGGCCTGTTTAAATGTACCAAAGACTCAGAAATAAGATTCCAGAAAGCTTTATAACTTGTTTATTTGCGAATTGTTAAAGTAAACGTGTATCAAATGCATTGGGACATAGTTTCGTAACATATCTTAAGTTAATTCCATGTACTTCAAATTAAGCACATTGTTAGTTGGAATAATTTAAGGGAAATAGACGTCATAATGACGTGGCAAAATCAATAAAATATTGCATCGACTGGAACCAGTAGAATAAGTGAGCAAATTTCTAACACAAATATCCCACAAGACATGTTAAGCTCGCAATTATAATTCGTATTTGGGCTGATGTAACGCAATAATTTAGGCTCACGAATACAATTTGTACGTCAAGAGAAACGAATGAAGATCGGAGTGAATAATTTGACTTGGGGAGGCTCGTTGACGGCTTATTGTTAGGGATGAAAGGGCTTCCGTAGTTAACCACGCTCTATACTCACGCGATCAACTAGTTCTATGTTTATTATTCGGAATCTATACTAAGATATAAAGCCGAAGAGTTTGTTTCTTTGTTAGTTTGAACACACTAATCTCAAGAACTACTGCACCGATTTGAATAATTCTTTTTGTGTATGATAGCTACATTCATGAGGAAGGTTATAGGCAAGCAAGGCAATCAAGCATTACGGTTACTATTTCTTAACGCGGGTGAAACCGCGTGGCACAGCTAGTGAAATATTCTTTCTGGATATTCTTTCTCTTCTTCGTTATACATCTTCGTATCTTATTGCCATTCATAAATTGAAAATAAAAATAAAAAATAAACATTTTTATTCATCATAAGGTTCTTGTATACACTCGATGAACGTCAAATAACACAGTACATCGGCTTTAGGCGCCCTTTTGCCTAAGGTAGGCCGGGAGAAAAGAGCCGGCGGAAAAAACTCTCGACATCCATACTATTCGCATAATACCGGACTATTCGCATAACGAATTTACTGGGCTTTACGACGAATAATAAAGCAAACACGCCGCTCCTAAAACGTAGATAAAGAGTTAACAGTCATTGTTTGTCTTCGGGAAACCAAACCCTTAGGATGTATACGCTATGGTACTTTTCAGTTTTATTTGTGCCAGTGTTTTTTGAACTTGATTTTCATAAAACTTTTATATCGTATTGTATAAATATTAATGATACGAGTATAAGTTTATGTTATATAAATGTTAATATTAGTATAATAATTTATATTAATCTGATTTTTATAACAAGAACTTTGACAAAGTGTGGAAAAAGACAAATGACAATCTTGTTGGTCATTGTTAGCATCACAAATCAATGTCATTGGTCAATTTAGGTGTGAAGTGACTTTTTTAATTTTATGTTAAAAAAACGCTCTCATTTAAAAGCTTCTGCATCTACGGTATGTAAATTGTAATGCAGTTCCAAAAATCGAAATTAATAATCCCATGTATTTTTTTAAAGACATTTTGCTAAAACGGCTTTAAAACACCAAACCAAAACGCAATGTAGAACTCCCCTTAGCTGAGTGAATTACAAATAGTAGTAATTCCATTCAACTTCGCGATGTTGCCCAGAGCTGCGCTTTTCTTGACAATTTTTATTGTCTTGTTAAAAGACGAGACATTTTCGTTCAAGACGCTGCAAGAACTTAAGAAGCAGTACAAAAAAGTTGAAAACGATGACTTCAGTACATCGGATCACTTGGTTGGGAAAGCAATGGATTTCATCTATTCAAATAGAACTTTCATGAGTCTGATCGCAAGAGAGTTATGGAACGTTGGCTCGAAGGCTATTGACAAAATTGTAGATTTGAAAGGTATGTGGATTTTTTTATGACCTGCACGCCTACGTAGCAACTGTAGCAAGACACTGTGTAATCTGCCTAATTATCTATCTATGTATAGATGTATATACATGTACATGTATGTAAAATGCTTTGTCCTGAATGAGTTACTGATTGATAGATCAACGTACAGACTAAACTGCTGATCGTAGGGACCGGAAAATGGAGAGAGGTAATTGTCATATGACGTAAGCATCCGATAAAAAGGATTAAGACATAATATCCTTGTTTGCTAAAAATTAAAAAAAAATCATTAAGAAGTAATAGGTATAGTTGAGACATTTAGTGCTTAAAAAAATGTTTAGTCGAACTGCTTGTCATTTCATTTAATTTACATATTAATTTAATTTTATAATAATTACAGGTATCGAGTCCAAAAGAACGTAAACAGTTTTTTGAAGAAGTTTATTTTATACTACAAATAAATTCTAAAGTTAGTAGTATCATAGTCATTATTAGAAAATACCTACCTAATTCCATATCCAGAATTTTTGAAACGAAATACTGGAATAGTCAGCACACATACAATAAGTAGCAATAACAAGTATACCGAAAATAAGCAGAACCCAGAAACTGTTTCTTCTGCATTGTTTACAAATATTACATCGCAAGAACAATAAGGAAAAGTAACTGTGTACATACGAACATCCTGTTCAACACACATTTTAACTGGAAGAACAACTTAACGGAAGCCAAAACATCATAAGATATCTCAGAACAATGATTGTCGATAACGTTGTAAAAGTGACTATTGTCTTGAGCGTATTAAATCAAATTTTCTTAGTCGATTCAAGAAGGCCTAGGCTAAGGGCAGATGCTACGAAACCACGGAGTGACTATAGGCCATCAGACTGGTTAGCCAATAGTGCAATGGACGTATGGTATGGCAATAAGAGTAT
>DWQK01002840.1:0-12444 GCA_018231225.1 Noctuana stator | reverse complement strand
GGGGCCATGTACACACAGACATACACAAACACCCAGACGTGTAACTGAAGTCTAAATTCATGATTTAATTTTCTGCTCGCCGGGGATCGAACCCGGGACCCTTTGAATGGTGGGCTGGCGTGGTAGCCACTACAACACAAGGGTCGTCATATAGCTTTTAATGTTTTTTTTTCATAATTCAGTATATTTTATTTCAAAACGTTTATGAGAAAAGTCAGATTAGTAATTTGCCTTCGTTTATAAAGAAGAAGTCACTTCTTTTACAGTGAATAAATATTATAACTATTACTATTCTGTCACGTAAACAATACAATTCTGAGAATGTTTATAATTGTACTGAAGCTTAGGTATATATCTATACTACAGGGAAAAATTAATTTGTAGCAACTAGATGAAAACAGAAACTTTAATCATAAGAACAATTACTGAGTGAGAGTAGCGAGCATTCGTTGACTAGAACATCAATCTTGGAGGCGTGCATGTTGAGAAAATGTTTTCGTTCAATTATAACCGCCATCTTGTCTCTATTTAGCCAGTTGTTTTAGTGGAATTGTCTCAAAAATGAATCACTAGACGATTCGTAATGGATTTTCTTAGAAGTCCTGCGTCCTTTTTGTATTGTTGTTAATTGTTACTATATCTGGTCAACTGGGATTTTTCTCTAGTGATCACCTATCCGACTTTTGACGCTACTTAACTTTATATCTTTATACTATTCTATATTGTTATCATTTCAATATTACATGTGTTAGTTAAAAAAAAGTCCCACACTCGGATTTATACAAACTCCCAGACCAGTAACACAAATTTAAACATCATTTAAACTTCTGCCCCAATGGGATTAGAACCCAGGACCCGTCGAACGGTGGATCGCTTCACTGCTCAATATTACTGTAAGCTTAGGCTGTCAGTAATCATAATTAATAAGTATGTAAATTATTTATTTTTATGTGAAAATAAGATCTTCTGAAGCTTTTATACGCGATTTCACAAAAGATTCTCGCCTCGAGCTATTGAAGAGATTACAATTAAAACCGAACTACTCTTAGAAGCGTAACGATGTTATGAACAAAGAAAGATCGCTTGTAAAATTTTTAGCTAGTTTTACCCTCAGACAATATTTTGCTTCTTAGAGTTAATAATGAACATGTTTGCTAATGATGTAGTCGAAACTAATTATCCTCATCTTAACTCAAGTAAAACTCTAAAAAAAACAATTTCAGATAATTAGAAATTCTTTGTAGGTTTCTAATATAAAAAAGAAATGGATTTGATAGTTGATCAGCTGATTTTTATATTATTTAGCTTTTCAGAAATCGATAGTTAGTCTTAACTGTCGATAAATAAATTTTAAAATTATAAATTTTAACTATCTCCATTAAATTATAATTAGGTAGGTACGTTTATAATAGAGAATACTTATTTAGTTTCTCTATTGGCCATAAAACTATAAGATACTATATTTTTAGTTCACTAAAATAGAATTGGCCGCGAGTGGAGAGTGATCAATGATTTATTGTTAATTCATTTGAGTATCTTTGTCACAATACAATTTTAGTCCTATTTTATTTTTAAACTCACAAACGTAACGACTTGTTCAAAAGGAAAGCGAACAAAGATCGTTCATTTCGAAGGAAATTTCAGAAAAATGTAGGTAAATTTCAGAGCTGCAGAACCTATTTCCTCTTTCAAATTGCATAAGGCTTACATAAAAAATTAGTGCAACCAATATCCAATTAAATAAAACTATGTTCATTGTAAAGTAGGAAATGAAAACTCCGAATGTAATTTGATTTTGAAAGTAGATTCTATTGTTACATTTTTTAAGAATGAATTGATTTCAAAGAGCTTTTAATTAAGTAAAATGTATGTAGTTATAAGAAATGATTATATTGACTCTTTCATCCTGCATTCGTTATATTAATTACTTATAAATAATTTAAAGTTACACGGGCCATTCTGAACTCTTAATGCCATCTAGTTACGCCAGCAATCGATCACGTGATACTTAAATTAACCAATGAGATAGAGACGTGACGCATACCTTTACCAATGTAATACTAAATAATTTTAATAGGGTTTCGCTTCCCGATGACTGTAATATAGAATAATACTTAATTATAGTACTAGAAGACTTTATAACTTACTAATGAATCACACAGCTGTAAGAGCCGTAAGGAACTATGCAAGAATACAGCCTTTATTCAATTTTATTGAAAGAATACAGAAAATGATACCTACTTATTTCGTGATATAAGCACTGTATTTATTAAGTTTCTGAAACGAAAACTGAGAAGACAAACTGAGGGACTAAGATGCCAGCTGTATAAATAGTAATATTGAAGCTGCAGTAGTTCAGCGAGCAGATATACTTCAAGTTGCGACTTTGCGACTCATAGCGGACGTCATAGATACTTATAAAAACATAATTTTACAGGCTACTGCAATACGGTGCTCAAAATTCAATTCAAAATTCAAAATTCTTTATTCATCATAAAGTATTTGTATACAGTCTATGAACGTTAAATGATGCGGTACATCGGCTTTAGGCTTTTGTCTAAGGTAGGCTGGAAGAAAAAAAACTACTATTACATTTAGAACTAAAAATCATAATATTGAGTACGAAACTGAATGAGTTCCGTAAGACGCTAAGATGTTAATTTAATAAAAACAAACAAAACAATGATGTTCCGTAATAAAGCCTATGTTTGTGTGAAATATTCAGAAGGCTCAAATAAACTTTTGATGCCGAATAAGAAAAATAAAATGCAATAACATAGAACCGGTTACGCCAACGGCATAATGAAGTCATTGAGATATGCACATAAAACCGCGTAGTACTTTATAAATATTTTAAAACGTCGTAGAATATTAAAGCATATCACGCGGCCCAAGTAATATTCTTCGTGAAAATTGCCACCATAAACTCTGGGAATGTGAATTACGTTCTCAAAGTGTGGATTTTATTATCTGAGCGCGTTATGTGAAAAATCGTCGGCAATGTTCGGGCGCGCTCGGCGAGCTCCGTCCCCATCCATCATTATTGAAAGTTTATAAATTACATCCCAGTTTCCAATAGTTGCACTTTCTTGCCCATAGGGTACGGTAGATAGATTGATATGATTAATATATCGAGTGGCCATTGTTTTAAAATTGAATTCTTTTTCAACGTTAACTGATGTGACCGTTTTATCGTCTTTGTAACAAGATGGCGGTTTAAGATTTAGGACCTCGAAAATAGCGAGCTTAAAGCAGGTATTTTCGCTCGAACTTCCGAGAGATTGAGACTTTAGCGTGACAAAGGCACATAAAATCGAAACGTGTCAATAAAAGCTCGTTCTAGTGTCGAGTAAAACTCGGTCGAGCAAACATTATGTTTGATAGAGGTATTTCCTGGTGTTTGTGAATTTTGTGTTTATTTACCAATATTTAAGCGGATTTCATAAACAGTAACAAAACATAAATTTTTGTTGTTATTAGCCATCACTTCCCCCTAATGTTGTTTTCAAGTAGGGCTATCTATCTATTTAAATGTGTCCTGAATGACTGAGTTACAGACACCTGAAACTTAGAGGGTCTGTTCTTTGTATGATGGAAGCATCCGACAAGAAAGTATTTTCCGAAACTCTACCCCTAATAGAGTCAAAAAGGAGCAAAGTTGGTATAGGACAACGTGATCCCTTGGTCTAATCTACTATATATTTTAGATTTTTAGTCTCGGGGATAAGCTAATCATGAGTATATTATAAAGGACAGGAATAACTCGTAAAATATCTTGAATTCTGACTGTGCCATCTGTGTTTCAGTTCGCGGACATTATTTCTAGGAGAGCCACGTTTATTTGACGTGCTGTTCTGACTTCATTTTAATATCGCGACGTAGACTGTTGAATAAACAAAAATTATCTTTAACGGCATATTTACGAGTATGTTTAACACGCATAGCCCCGCTGCTAGCGTAGATCGAATATATGAAATCTCTGTCATTTCATCACCAACTATATCTACGAGGAAAATATAGAAGCGATCATAGCCCCGCTGGTAGTGTGGATCGCAAGCGATCTCACTGTTAAGCAACTTTAGGCGCGGTTAGTACTTGAATGGGTGTCCGTTAGTGGCAAATTTGGCCGTGGTGGAGTATGCTTTAGGCCGGTTGTGAGGAGAGACTTGTCTAACCATCTAAACATGTTTAAAATACACGTGAAATAACAATTAGTAAATCGTATTTTCTATTTCAGTTTCTCCCATGATTTGGGTTCCGAACCAGCTGGTTGGCGCCCCAGCAGGGACTGATGTAACGGTGGACTGTCATACCGAGGCGCATCCTCGGGCCATCTCTTACTGGGTGTACGACAACGTGATGGTGCTGCCTACGAAAAAATACGCTATAAATACAGAAGAAAATTCTTACAGGTAAGAGTTTTTAGTGGAACTAAATCCTTTTAAAGTATTTCGTCTAAATTGGCAAGGAACTTTAAAATAGGAAAGACATTTAATACGTCACAAAGAACAGGAAAAGTTACAATTTAATAACTGAATGGCATAAACACGAAAACCAAAAAATAAGAATAAAATGGAAAATATTACTTACTTACTTAGGTACATATTTTAAAAGTTACTGTTGTCCTTGTTGCTAATTTTCGACGGATGCTAATTTCCATTTTCAGGGAGACTTTATTACTGTCTAATTCCGTACCAAGAAATTATATTATAACATTATAATACATATAAAAACAGAGAAACGGTACATAATGCAAATTAATTCAAACCTTGTAACAATATTATTACTTACTCGTACATTAATATATGTCAGGAAATGTATTTCCGCCTACCTGAGTTCCTCTTAAAATTACGTATGAGTGAACACACACATACATGCAATTAATATTAAGTGAGCAGAGCTGAGTAAACACTCCATAGACGACATACTTGTAATCTCAATATATTATGCATTGCCCATTATTGTAATGAATCTTTAGAAGCGAAAAGCTCTCCAACTGTTGTATTAACATCTTCAGCATGTGTGGGGTGCGCTTATACGAGTAACTTTGCAGACTTCAGTCCCCTCGTAAATTTATACTTTACCATTCTCATCTATAAGATTATTACCGAACGGCTCAGTAATAAGTGAATGGTAGATGATCCTATTATTTTTGGTGTATTATATGTTCTATTGTGGTTTTTTTTTATCGTTATGAGTAGCAAACGCAGGCCACCTGATGTTATGTAGTCAGTGCATCCCATGGACAGCCACGTCCAATCACAAATAGCAGAGAAGTCCTATCTGAGATCATACGTGGAGGCGTTGCTACTCACGAGGACTGAGATGGTCGCCTGAAATACAGTGTGTCCGGCAGCAACCCTCCCCAACCGAAACACAAGTACTTGCTACAAGACTTGCTTCACGGCGGGTTATGAGGTCAGCGGTGGTACCTTCCCGGGCGAACTCTATAAGCTCTACCACCTACAACGTGTTTGGTTATCCTATCAAATCTATTATTCTTATTTCAGTTGTGAGTTTATTCGGTCGTGTAGAATAATCTTTGTTCTTGTAGACACTACATCTATTTGAAAAAAACTTTCACCATTTGAAAGGTACATTATTCCAGATAGTCATAGGCTTATACATTACGTAAATATAGGCATACTAACATAAATAATATGTTATGGTTAAATTTCACTAAAACAATTTGATCTACATACTCAACTTAGTAGGTAGATCAAATTGTTTTACATCCTTCTACTAATGGTTATGAATAGTTGAAGCAAAAATTAACAGAACCGTGAACAAAAGAAACGGAATAAAAATTTCAAATAGCTGTAACAATTTTCCCTCGAAGCAAAGTCGAGTTGATGTTTAATGCCGAATTTTATATAATTCGTACATCTCAAAGCTTTGAACACTGTAATTTCTTGGTCTCGAGGCGACACGAGCCACTAAGCTCTGTGGTAATGTAAAACACGGTTGAAAAGAGCGCAGAAATTTTTATTTGAAAGAGTAATGACCGTAAAATGTCTCAACTAACGTTTTCTTTTTGGGTCTACTGGACGCTTCGGGGGGTTGCTTAAAAGTCTTTTACGGACCACCGCGCATCGCTGCTCTTTATTTGTTTTGCTACTCGTAGTTTTCTAATTTATTATTTAATGCTTTATATTTAATTAAGCTACAATCTGTTTCTGCCATAATTATAGCTGTTTTTCTATTTCTTTTAATCGGACTAAAAAAAATCTATACTAGTAGAATGAATAAAATTCTGATATATAATGACTTAAAACATTTTTTTAATTGTGCTACAACACAACGCAATTTTAATGTTAGTTATCGTTTGATTAAAAATACCAATAAGTAACAATTTAACTATAGAACGTGCTTGACGACAAGAGGATTATATTTAGTATAATAATATCGTTCGCTAAACGATTTCACGACGTTTTTTTTGCTGCACTTGATAAAACTAGCGGTGCCCTCCGGTTTCACCCGCGTTAATAATTGCAACGTAACGCGTGATAGTCTATAGCCTTCCTCGATAAACAGACTTTCTTGCACTAAAAGAATTTTTCAAATCGGTCCAGTAGTTCCTGAGATAGGCGCGTTCAAGCAAACAATGCAACTCTTCAGCTTTATATTATTAGTTAGAGTATAGATATGTTTGTCAACAGAGCTCACATGAAACTCACGGTGCGGAACCTCCAGGGTGGAGATTTCGGTAACTACCGCTGCATCTCGAAGAACTCACTCGGGGAGACCGAAGGCTCTATTAGGCTGTACGGTAAGGATTTGCAATCAGTTTGTGTCTGTTAAAGGACCTTGGCCAAGTTTTATTTCTTTTCTTTCTCTGCTACAAGACTTTGAAGAATGATTAGCTGTTAGAATGATTAGAAGAATGATTCAAACAAACAGTCAAGTAATTATTCCTTTGTACACTTTTGGATACCGTTTTGTGATACGAACAGGTTTTAATTACCTCGGAAATATATTTTAAGTAAAACTTGTTATATATACGAAGATATTAATTTTGACTGATCAGTTAATGTTTCAAATAATTACCAATATGATAAATTTGTTTGTTTAGGTTTACCTATGTAATGTAAACTGCAGTGTTGTTTGTGTAAAATGAACTAATAATTAATACGAATGTAAAAGAATCGTTTATTTACTCAGCAAATGTTATTACATTATTATGATGATCTACTTTTATGGATTTTTATGGCTCATATATTATCATTGTGTCTGAAAATAACAAAAAGCTGTCCATATATCGGGCCGTTTTAATTATCTGCTACTGGATGTCATTTAATCCCGTCAGGATTAAATTAGGTTATTTTATACTTAGATAACCTGATTCCGCAATACCCTCGAGGTGAAGGAGGACATCAATCAATAACACTATTTACCGTAGTTACCTCTTTAATTTTTTAAGTTTTTCTAACTACTTACCTACTTTGATTACTTCACTTGTATTTTCTACAGAAATCCCCATGCCATCAACGTCGCCAAAGGCTACTGAGATGAAAAGCAATGCGAATAAAGAAAGTAAGTGTATTACAACTAGTTATTTTAATTATCTCTTAATTCTTTTGTTTGTAAACCTTTTATAATATTGCACAATAAAAGTATGTATATTTGATTAATCTAATGTCGCAAATGGTACGTGAATGGGGTGATTACATTACATAATTACTAAAATGGCACTTGGGCGTTTATAACGAGTTAATTGTTATGAGGATATAAAAATGTATCTACTATGTAAATTTACTGATGTAATATGATATCATAAGGCGTCATTGGTCATACAAGTCTATGGCTGAGTCGCTTTTGCCAAGTCAATAAAAGTATCTCTTGGAATATAATAATAATATAACAAATAGTTGTTCAGATTTTGTGTGTCACTAATTAGATCGACATTTTCGTTGTGTAATTTGCTGCACTTGAATAGGCAGAGTTGTAGGAAGACAACACTCAGGCTTCGAAAAAGTAATGAACTTTGCACGTTAGCGAATAAATTTAAATTGAACGGCAGATTAGTAAAGTCTGCGCCACAATCGTTAAGTACAATAAGAACAAATATTTTTTTGCATATATCGAACGGAATATATCACTGTTTTTCTTATTTATACAAATAAACTTATAAATCTACGAATGAAAGTACTCGTATTATTATTTATGCAGACTTGTTTGAAAAGCTAATCTTTTAGATTCAGTTTCTCATCCGCCATTTTCGGTTATTGTTTCATAGTTTTCTTTTACATTCTACCTTAAACATAGATTATAATAACACAGGACTTTACGTATACAATAAGTTATAAATAACGTATTGTTACATATATTAGTAGGTAGTAGTGAAATAGACTTAATTCATGTTTGTTTAAATACTAACTGTAGAAAGCTGTAATTTGACCTGTAGAAATATAATTATTTATCATGTAAATCTCAATGTGAAACTTATTCACTTTAAAAACATTCGATTTATTGTTCCCGGAACCAATTCATTTATTACTCCGAGATAATTATAATACCGTTTCTTCATCTGAAAATGCATTAAACCTTGCACTTCATAATAAAAGGTAAATATGATAAAACATGCGAGGTTAAATGAAAAAAACCTTTTGCGAGCATAACGAAAGTATTGTAACAAATGAATCCGCTTTAATAAATAATCTGCTACGGTTCTCTAGAAAGTAATTACTTGAAATGACTGAGTGGATGGTTGCTGTTATCATCTGGAAACTGGAAACAAGAACAGCACAATTTGCCCGTTAGAAATGTGGCGAGATGAAAGATACATTATTTTTGAATAGTTCATTACGTCAGTTCAAGTTAAAAGCTTTAGATGTGCTTTTGATGTGTGGGACTGGGTTAAGCTCGCGAATTAGTCTGCTTGTTACTTAGAAATTAGGCTGTGGAGGTTCCTAAGATTTTAATAACTTAATGATTAACATAATGACTGACGTAACTAATTATTATTAATTATTATTGATTGTAGACATTGTTAAAACGCAGCGTATTTTAGGCTTAGTGCCAAGAACAACCTTACTTTGGCTACTCGGTGACGCCAATAACAAAGCCTTTTAAGTTGTTTTGTTTTTTAATGGTGTTTTCGTTATTTGCAAAAGAATAAATAGGGCTCATTAGTATCGATTTTGTATTTATCGCAATCATAGTACCTATCACAGATGTATGCAACATTGTTCATTTTATTATTTACCGTTATCTTCTGCTATAAATTACGTAGAATCAAATAGTGTAGCGAATCTATGTAGTGCTCAATAGTGTCGTTCACTATTGTGAGCAAAATTAGTGAGCAAAATAACGCGTGTTATATTGACCTGTGACCTGACCTCCACCCATCCGCATTGGAGCAGCGTGGTGGCGCCCGTATCCAGCAGTGGGACTTAAAATGAGTTGAAGGCATTGACCTGTGCAGTCTGTTTAAACAACATACTTTGTATTTGTATCTGTCATCTTCATTCTTAGTGCAATCATGTTTAACATCTCTGCCTGTATAGCTAATCCATGCCATCTCGCATAACTGTCACCGCATGAACTAACCCGCGTGGCGTTGCAGGCGTGCGGCGCACGAACACGAGCCGCGCGGTTGTGCGCGACGCGGGCACGGAGCGACCGAGCGTGGTGCGCGCGCAGCTGGACCGCGCACCCGAGCGGGACGTGCATCACGTGTACCGCGCGCCGCACCCGCACCACGCCTCAGGTACGCTCCAACTCTTTTGTTTTCCCTCATTCTTGTTTGCTTTTAACATTGTTTTGTTTGCTTTTTAAGATACAGAAAGAATAGAACGAAAGTAAAGAGCTCGGTGGATTAGCGATATCTCCTCCGATACCCGGCTACACCTCCAAAGAATTTAGCCGGCGTCAGAGCTGATCGGCGGATCCGCGCGCGACAGAGATAGCGACAAAGTTAAATCTTAATGTTAGAACAGGCAATTTCGCGTTAGTTCCGCGCGCTGTACAAACGACATGTGCGAATCGTTCCGCGGTTTCGCTACTACAGTTCCGCGGCGGAGATGTGTTATTTCGAAAATAACAACATTGCGATTTACGATTATTGACAAGTTCATTAAAATTTTAAATGTATACGTATTGAAGTAACGAACGAAATAAATAGTAGATTGGGCGTAAATTTAATAATATAATTCAATAATTCGACTTAAAACCCTTTTTTGGTACATTTAACGAAGGAATTACCTCTGTATATTATGTATTATAAGTTCACTTCACAGCCAGTCTATAAGATATTTTTGTATTGTTTTTGTAAGATTGAATATTTATGGTGCATTCACTCGTTTTTAAAGGAATACTTTGAACTTGATGCGACTTAGAAGCGACGTAAGGGGTTTACTCGGTTCTTTGTATTCTTTGTAACAATATTCTGCATTATTAAGAACGTCTCTCCCTCGCAGTAAAAAATAAATGCGCTCGAAGAAGTCGCGGTGAAATGGGTTGAATAGCGCGCACATACCGCTGGATATGACCTTTCATTTAAATACTTTTCCACATTCAACTAAATAGATTCAACCTTGTGTTTTATTGATCCTGCTAGATTATAACTTCCCCGAGTGTATTCAGTCGGATTTGACGATCTATTGGAGATCATTCTAAATTTACATGTCGCGGTTTTCCTGGAAGTTCCATCGAAACTAGGCGTGTGGTTTGAGACGGCGGGGCCGCCTCACCTACCGCCAAATATAAATTAAACATTCATAGAAACATTGATTTGTACTTTGACCGGCTCGCCCAGTTATTTATTTACAGTTGCTACCGGTTTCGTAATAGCAACCATAAAAAAGGTATCACTTAAGTAGTTCTTTATTGTTTTCCCTGCAACCCTTTTTATGTCCCACTGCTGGGCACGGCTCTCTCCCAACATCAGGGGAAGGCCTGGAGCGTACTGCAGGAAACGGGTAAGTGGTCAACCCGTGTCGGATGTTGTCGAACCGCCCAAAGGGCCTTCGACCATGTTTAGCAACTGTTGTCTGTCGCATGTAATTTGCCACCAGGGGTTTCCCATCCGGGTACCGACCGCGTCCGAGGTAACTAAATCTGCAAGGTAATAGTAAGATCTCAAGCGAAACACATTCCACCCTTTTCCCCAGATTTCAGGGTTCTTATTCAGTATGGCATTAAAGACACTTAACGCGGCGCTCATAAGACTGTTCAATTCCACGCACAATGGCGCACATTCCACGCATAATTCCACGATTGGCGCGTCACACGTAATAAATAAATAAATAGTAACGTTTCACACTCGCAGCCCCACACTAGAATTCCCTGTGTCGTGGGTGCTATGGACACATACTAAGACAAACACACAAACACCCAGACCGAGAACAGAAATCTAAATTCATCATTTAAATTTCTGCTCCGCCGGGGATCGAAGCCGGGAACTTAATGGTGGACTGGCGTGGTAACCACTACACCATACGGGTTGTGTATTATTATAGACTTTTGTGGCGTGGTGCGTTTTGAAATCACGTTTATGTTACGCGTTATGAAATCACACGTTATTGATAGAGAATCACGTGTGTCACTATCAGACTATCAGGCTTAAGGTATAGGTACTGCATAATTTTTTAATAGCTTGTAATTTATACACTTGATTTTAAAGGAGTGCCGAGAGTTTTTTCCACCGGCTTTTTTCTCCCGGCCTGCCGCAGCCAAAAGGGCGCCTAAAGCCGATGTTCCGAATTAAATGACGTTCATCCAGTGTATACGTGTACCTTGTCTATACTAATATATAAAGATGAAGAGTTTGTTTGTTTGTTTGTTTGTTTGTTTGAACGCGCTAATCTCAGGAACTACTGGACCGATTTGAAAAATTCTTTTCGTATATGATAGCTACATTCATGAGGAAGGTTATAGGCTATCAAACATTACGTTACTATTCTTAACGGGAGTGAAACCGCGTGGCACAGCTAGTGATGAATAAGAATTTGAATTTGTTACCGTTTGTATGACAATTACACCAACACTGGTGTCACCGTAAGCGATCTTATTCTTATTCTTCTGGGGCCTTCCCTAGGACAATTTCTTGTTTCTTGTTTTCTCTCTGTTCCATTGTAGAGTACCATAATTGTTAACCAACTGTACAACTGAGTTCATTTTGTTTGGATGTACATTCTGAAACATTTGTGTAAATAATTTTGTGTAAATGTTTGCTGACTTCATAATAAAACAGTTTGTGAAAGTATTTCGTAACTTAATTATTTTTATTCCTTAGACCTTGATAGAGACAGTGTGATATATATCCGACTAATATTATAAATGCGAAAGTTTGTAAGTATGGATGGATGGATGTTTGTTACTATTTCACGTAAAAACTACTGAATGGATTTTAATGAAACTTTACGATAATATAGCTTATACATCAGAATAACACATAGGCTACAATTTATAAAGACATTGTGTGAATTGCTCGAAATACTAATC